>BQNB010056212.1:3132-38758 GCA_026074375.1 Tanacetum coccineum | reverse complement strand
GGTTATCTAGTTCGGTTATCAAACAAAACTAGTTCGGTTCCACTGGTTCGGTTCCACTGGTTCGGTTTACTAGTTCGGTTCCAACACAAATAAACTAGTTCGGTTCCACTGGTTTGGTTCACTAGTTCGGTTCCAACAAGGAATCAACTTGTTCGGTTCCTACTTAATCAACTAGTTCGGTTCTAACTGAAGAAACTAGTTCGGTTCCAACTTAAGAAAACTTGTTCGGTTCCGACTGAGATTAACTCATTCGGTTCCACTGGTTCGGTTAACTAGTTCGGTTCCAACAGACAAGACTAGTTCGGTTGTAACCGAGACGAAACCTAAAATTTCAAAACTCAAAAAGACACATTTTTGATTGGTTTTTTGCAAAAAATCTTGTACAACTGGTGTTACTAACCCTATAGGAACAAGAAAAATGATAACTTTAAGGTTTTTAAGCAAAAAAAATTTAAATCAAGATTTTTCTCTTTGTAAAGGTTTTGAACACAAATCAAAAGACAAATACAAAAACTAAACACACCACTCCATGACTTTGATACCAGTTGAAGAATACTAGAAATCTTTAATGATATTATGCAAGAACTAGAGAGAGGAGTGGGTTGGAAGGATTCTAGAGAGAGAAAGTAATATTGAATATATGTGTGAAATGTAAGAAAATAAAACAACCAACCACCCTATCCAAGGCATGGAGAGGGTATATAAACTACATACTTGGCCGGCCATGGGCCTTAACGGCCTTTCCATGGGCCTTGGGCAAGACTAGCTTACTAGACTAATCATATAACATACTACGGGCTAAGACTATTACAACTTGGAAGTGACCGATGCTTTTCTTGTTTCCAACAATGCACATCAGTTATGTCAAGCATCCTATTCACCCAAGAAATACATGCTTAAAAGTGTCAACATAAAGTTGGTGAGTTCATAGGTTTATGTAAATATAAATGTTGGATCAAAGATTTGTAAAGTGTGTATGACCATTTCAATCCTTATAATAGTCACAAAAATGTAAGTATAAATGTTGGTTCAAAGATTCATAAAATGTGTTGGACCATTGTAACACATACAATAGTCACGAAAATGTGATTACGATTACACTAAGTTCATGACACTGAGGCTCGGACTTGTAATGTATGCCAATCTTTTCAGGCACTGTAAGTGTTCAAGTAAATGTCGTTCAATGCTCCGACATGGTATACGTTTGTTAGTCCAAATATGTCGAACTAGTAAGAGCTACTCACCCGAACGGGGTTGTCACGCCCAAATAGATCTATTTTATAACATTCGCGCTTACCAATCCTAATTAACAGTTCATGCCATTTAAGCTAATCCGTAATCATTTGAATGAAAGCAAAGTTGTTGCGTCCATAAGTGAAAACAAGTGATGTATCCACCGTGAGATATGTAAATGAGTATGTAAACGAGTTTGTAATCGATCATGTAAATGAGTTTGTAAAAAAATTTGTAAACGAGTATGTAAACAAATTATGAAATCAAGTATGAAAACGATTTCGTAAATGCGCATGTATTCTCACCCCAAAAGTTCTAAAGTATATGTAAAACGAGTAAAACGTGGGGCTATAAACTCACCTCAAATAAAGGTATCGAATGTAGCAAAAATCAACAAAGAATGACGTCACAAATAGCCGAAATACAACTTAATTAATTATAGGTCGTATAAGAATAGTGTATTAAAAATAAATACAACAATGTATATTATAAAGTTATATCACCACCTAATAGTTTTGTTTAATTTATAAAAGTTGAAACAATGTTTAGGTCACTCTTGATATTTAATGTCCAAGTATAAGCATCCGTAAAATAATATCTTTGTCCAATAATTAATCATTTGTTAATAACACTTGATTCAATATTTTTATTATTTATATAATGATATTATATAAATAGTTTAATCATTTTGTAAAATAATATTTATAAATTTAAAAACATGTACAAATATTATATAGGTAATGCTACATTATTTTGTAAGGTTTTTATTGAAACGAACCAACACTATTCATGTCAGGAAATAGTGTAGAAAATTTAAAATAAAGTTATCTAGCTTTTATAATTTCTAGTTAAATATCTATACACTTCTAGGTTCCAAAAACTTGATATATGTAGTAAAACATCATTCCGAACAAGTTTGGAGTTTTATACTTTGGCCGAATCGGACCCGAAAACCCTCAAAAACACCGTTTTAAATCTATACATGTAACACCCCCAACCAAACGACTTTGGATTGCGCAGCGGAATTAGCAATTAGGTGTTACTAAATAGCACCATTCACTAAGATAATAGAAAATGACCCAAAGGAGACGTTTAACAAACATATGTTCCATTATTAATCAGAGTAAAATGCGTTCAGGTCCCTACAGAATCGCAACCACAACCATTACAACATTTGAAAAACTATTGTTTCAAAATAAAGACATTATTTTAGAACAACTTAAGACATTGTTTTTGAAAGACAAGGAACACACAAGTAGTCTTTCACCAAATCCATCGCACGCACGACACCTCCACGTCATCATTGCCTTCATCCTTGGTTGCCTGTGATAAAACATGTTTAAAACGTCAACAACAATGTTGAGTGAAATTCATAGAGTTTAAAATAATCAATAAGTAATAATCTTTGAACACATAATTAGTTCTCGGGAAAATATTACAACGAATTCAATGTATAACAATCTGTTTTCTTTCACGCAATAAGCTCATGACACCGAACGTTAACATTGCATATGTCATTTCATATATCAATGTGCCCCAAACAAGGTATTATTGTCATATACCTAATACTTCTAAATACAAAATGCCCGTTTGACAGGGTGTTCACAAGGATTCATACCCCGGATAAGGTTGTCAAACCCAATAGATCTATTTAATGCATTAGCGTTCACCTCGCAAGGTGATTAACGGTTCATGAAATAAGAGACTTCGATAATAGCTACTTATGCGGAAACAATCTCATAATCGGGTCCAGCATACCATAAAATCACATGTGTTCGATTTTTATAAAACAAACATGTATCCCCCACGCGGGTTTAAAACAATCAAAAGATTTAAATGCGAGGCTATGAACTCACCTAAAGCAAAAGATCCAATTCAATCAAATCAACAAGCACAAATAGCTTCACGTCTTAACCGCGACCTATATAATACATATATAGCGGTACGTGACTAAAAGTATAATAACTCATATAATGCATACTTGCATACATATATTTATATCACTATTACGTATATACAATCATATACTACAATCTCCAAGTGCGGCCCAAAACATTTCACTTTGACGCACTAACAATATCACAACGTTTTTCACAAAGTTTCAATTTTTAGAAAGTTACCGAAAGTAAGGATAATATAATCCGAACTTCATATTTCGTCATCAATTAACTAACATTACGAATCCATTGCTCATTATAACCCAATATTCAAAAGTATACGCAAGTTTGACTTTCAAAAGTCAAACTTCGTAGTTGACTTTTTACCCTAAAAATAACCAAACTTGACTCGGTCGTAAAACGTTCATTATTAAGAGTTACGTGACGATCCACCTAGCGAAACGTAGCTAAAGGCGAACACTATCACTTTTTATTATCAAAAATAAATTTCAAAAATTTCTTGACTCGCTACGAGTCAGTCAAACTTTCTGGTCAAACTTGGTCAACACAAAATCCATCTAAACGACATTTTTGACATAATCTGACTATCAAAACATGCTTAACTATCCTATTTAAACATACCAAAACCATTAAACTTTGGTCAATAACCAAATACGCTTTTAATAATTTCCGCACTTTAATCTTATAGCAATAATCATAATACACGCAATATAATCAAATTAACCACACCAGAAATGTAACTAGTATACTCACAATGCTATAACAAAAATCAATTTTTGTTTTCCCCTTTGCTTTGAAATTGGACGAAACCCCAACACAAACAAACCAACATTTTTCAATCAACCAACTTTACTACAACACTAATCTAACTCTTTTGAACACCCCTTTATATTCGAAAACTTCAAGAATCAACAAAAAATCTAACTTCTTCAAAACTCAATGCATGTAGGATTTTATTAGTGGGTTTTGTAGCTCTTGATACAAGGATCAATAATATGTAAATAGATTTAATTTCATGTCAGAAATTTAACCAGAATATGGTGGTGTTGGTGGTGGTCGGTTCGAACAAAAGAAGAGAGGAGGAAGAGAGTGAAATTTTGTAAAGAAATAAAATGTGTGTATAAGTGTGGTATTTATAGAATTGAAGTTTAACCATTTGACACCTTTAACCCCTCTTTCCTTATTAGTCCTTCAAAACTAGTACAAGGCATTTTTCTTTTACTTAAAATCGGCCAGAGACTCGGGTCACACCACGTTAGTAAATATTTTAAATCCGTCCCACTAAATTTATTTTAAAACTTTTAATAAAACGTTAAATTACGTAAAACACGACCTGTAAATACGGTTTTTACAAAAACTTAGGGAAACGCTGTAAAATAAAAAAATAACATAATCACACTCTCGGAGCAACAATATAAATTTCTTTAACTTTCTTAGATGCTAAAAACAAATGGAAACTCAACTACGGTTTAAAATTACCCTATAAATGGAAATTTTCACCAAACCTTATATATCATAAATGACTATAATTAATTACCTAGCAAAAATACTTATCATAGCTCGGGATAAACGTTGACCTGAAATTCAGGTTGTTACATTCTCCCCTCCTTTAGGGAGTGCTGTCCTGGTGCTCAGCTCGACTTATCCACTCTTCCTCGCTTCGTCCTTACTTTTAAAGAGATGGGGGTACTTTTTCTTAATGTGATCCTCACATTTACGAGTAAATTATGGACCTCTTTACGAATTCCAACAAACTTTATTGATAGGTATCCGACTTTCCTTAAGTCGCTTGACCTCTCTATCAACAACTTCCACTGGCTCTTCAATCATATGCAACTTATCATCAAGTTAAATCTCATTCATCAAAACAACAATATCGCCTTTCGCTAAACATTTCTTAAGATTCAAAACATGAAAAGTACTATGAATCCCTTTTAACTCTTTAGGTAACTCCAATGTATAAGCTACAGGACCAGCTCTAGCTAAAATCTTGAATAGCCTAATGTAATGTGGACTTAACTTTTCGCGCTTTCCAAAACGCATAATGCCTTTCCATGGCGATACCTTAAGCAGTATCATATCACCGACTTCAAATTCCAACGCCTTAGATCTTCTATTCGTGTAGCTTTTCTGGTGACTACGGGCAGTCAACAAGCGTTTCTTAATTTGAACAATCTTCTCGGTCGTTTCACAAATCAATTCTGGATCGGTGAGTTGGCTATCCCCAACCTCACTCCAGCATCCAGGTGATCTACATTTTTGTCCGTACAAAGCCTCATATGGTGCAGCCTTAATACATGCGTGATAACTATTGTCGTATGAGAACTCGACTAATGGCAAATGGCGATCCCAACTACTTCCAAATTCAATCACACAGGCACGCAACATATCTTCAAGCGTTTGTATAGTCCTTTTGCTTTGTCCATCCGTTTGAGGGTGGTAAGCGGTACTCATATCCAAATTCGTCCCTAATGCTTTCTGAAGCGATTTCCAGAATCTCGACGTAAAATGGTTATCTCGATCTGAAATGATCAAAACAAGAACACCATGCCTACACACAACTTCCTTCAAATACAGTTTCGTGAGCTTCTCCATGCTATCTGTTTTCTTCATTGGTAGGAAATGAGCTGATTTGGTCAGTCAATCAACAATAACCCAAATCGTATCATACCCACTCGACGTCCTTGGCAGTCCACTCACAAAATCCATAGTAATCCTTTCTCATTTCCAAACAGGAATCTCAGTAGGGAAAAATTCAAATATCGCCTTAATCAATCTCCCCAAATTTTCTGCTTTTACCATCTTTCTCTTCATAGCTACTTCCAAAGCTTCACGCATCTTCTTTCGAGTAAATCATGTGAACAGTCATCATCAAGCTCGAACACAGCAATGGCTTATCCCTTCCTTCTGACCATAATGTGCATCAACCACCACATACGCTTTCCCAGGATGATACCGAATTTACACAATCGAAATCACATCAACAACACAATCCACCTTCATTGTACTCAGGTTCAACTTTTCTGATCAGGATATATCGTAGGCATCTTTTATTGTGAAACCACACACTTCGTCCCATACAAATAATGTCTCCAATAAACTAAGAGCGAAAACAACGGCTCCTAACTCCAAATCGTGGATAGTAGTAAATTTTCATCATGACCTCAATTGTCTAGAAGCATACGCTATTACTTTTTCTCTGTGCATCAACGCGGCTCCATAACCCTTAAGAGATGCGTCACAATACACCATGAAATCTTCCGTTCCCTCGGGCAACGCTAAGATCGGTGCACTACACAACTTCTGCTTCAACGTTTGAAAAGCTTCTTCTTCTTCTTTTCCCCACTCGTATTTCTTATTTTTCTGAGTCAACTTAGTCATTGCTATAGAATCAAAGAAACCCTTCAATAAACCTCCGATAATACCCATCCAATCTAAGAAATTGCCTCACCTCCGTCGGCGTCGTTGGTGTAGCCCAACTCTTAATGGCTTCGATCTTGGCAGGATCAACATGAACACCACTACGATCAATCACATGACCCATAAATTGTACTGAATCTAGCCAAAAAGCACACTTTGAAAACTTGGCGTACAATCTCTCTTTCTTCAGCAGCTTTGAATAATCTTCAAATGCTTACCTGATCTCTTCGTCCTTGGATAAACCAAAATATCATCGAATGAACCTAGGACAAACTTATCAAGAATGCTTCATACTCGGTTCATTAAAGATCCATAAACACAACAGGCGCATTAGTCAATCCAAACGGCATTACTTTGAACTCAAAGTAACCATACCAAGTTCTATATGCAGTAAAGGGAAAGTTTCCTCATTAGCGCGTAACAGGATGATATCCTGATCGGCAGATCGATCATAGAATACACGCTAGTAAACCTTGCAACTGATCAAATAAAATCATCAATATTCGAAGAGGATAATGATTCTTGACAGTCAACTTGTTCAACTCGTGATAATCTATACACATTCGAAAATATCCATCTTTCTTTTCACACAAACAACAACTGGTTGCACCCGACGATGATAAACTCGGCACGAAAAATCCCTTTCTCCAACAGCTCTTACTAATTGTACCGACAACTCTTTTATTCTCAAACGGTGCCATCTATACGGTGCAACGCGCACAGGTGCGTCCCCCCGGTACTAAGATCCATTCGAAACTCCCCCCCCCTCCCTTAAACTTGCCTTCAGTGTGGTAGTCCTGGCAGCTCCTCAGGAAACACCTCAGGAAAGTCACGAATTACCGGCACGTCTTCCATTCGTTTCTCCTTCGACCCCCACCCCCTATTTTTTATTCTTCTTGGTAACGTGTGCCAAAAACAAATGACAACCTTTCTCGACATACTTACGGTCCTTGATACACGAAATAATCTTCAATCAAGATCCACCTTTGTCACCTTCAACTATCAACGTTTTATTCCTATACGGTATACGAACAACTTTCTCGCCATAAACGATAACGGCATCGTGCTTGACAAGCCAATCTATACCGATGATGACGTCAAACATACCAAGCTCAATCAACATAAGATTGATTTCAAAAATATGGCTCGCTAAACTCAAAGTGCAACCTTTCAAAATAGTGTTCGTACTAACTATCCTTCTGTCAGCTAACTCTACTTCATAACTATCCTCTATTTTAATCGGATTTTGAATATCGAGCAATGAACTAACTCTAGGGATCACAAAACTTTTCGATCGGAACCCGAATCAAATAAAACAAAAGCATATAAGTTATTTAGCAAAAACGTACCAGTAACCACATTCAGACCCTTCGGCTCAGCGTCCTTAATAGCATAAGCTCGACCACGAAATTCTCCAACTTCTTCTTGCTTCACCTTATTGCGGACAACGTTCCCTATAATGACCTAGCTCACCACAATCTAACAAGTCTAAATCGGCTGACGTTAACACACCGTTACCAACACTCTTTCTCCCAACAATACCTTAACCTATGTCCAACGCTTTCCACATTTGTGACATTGAACATACACTGACTAACAGGCGAGAAAATGCAACGTTCACCTAACAAAAGGAATCTTTTCAACAGTAGGAGCGATAACCATAAGCCGCTGCATTTCCTTTCTTTTTGTATATTCTGCAAAGTCTGACGAGATATATTCTTTGATTGCCCATACCACTAACTATTTCCACCTTAAAGGTTTCCCACTTTTCGCTTCTTACCTTTCAAATTCTCTCATTTCTAGCATTAGCACAGCTGCTCATCAACTTATGACCTATACTCACTGCTTCATTCTAATCAGTGCGCCTTAGACGATGTCACCTTCAGACCCTGATTTATCCTTAAACCTAGAATATAAGCATCAAACCTCACTCTTTCTGGATCTACCATTCTCGGACACATCAATGCAAGCCATTGAACCTCAGAGTATAAGCAACAATTCATACTCCATTAATCTTCAAGTTTCCACAACTCGGCTCATACGTTGTAATCTCTTTCCTATCGGTACAAAACATATCAGTCATCAGTTGCTTCATCTCAGTCCAAGCATTTGGTTCCAGTCTCCAAACCCATAGTTCCAAACTTAGTTTTCCACCAAGACAAGCCTGGTCCTCTCCAATGTAGGCAGCTCAGCAAACTATAAACCTTCTTACCCCAGCACATTCACTATGATCTCAAAACAAACTCTTAGTTTTCATCAACCACCTTTCACAATACGACATCTTCTTTAAACATCCAACGAGAAAGGCAGTCAGAAATTCACTCATAAACCCAACAAGTGCACTGCGTACAACAGGTGCAGTGTCTCGACCTCTAACTGGCCCAGATCCACTAGCATTATCCCTAACATTTGCTTGCCTTGCCCGCTCAGCAGCAATAGCGGCATCAACACTTTCCTTGATCATTCGGCGAATAGCAGCTTGAGTCATAGATGCAGACTTTGGAGGCATGATTCTGTCACGTCATACAGAAAACAATCTGGTAAGCATTCATAACATGATACTCTCATAACATGATATAATGACAAATCAACCACAACAACAGCCATACAACATCAAGTAGTAATCAAAAGACAGTCATTCATTTTTCATCACAAAGAGTTAATACATAGTTGCATTG
Organism: Tanacetum coccineum; assembly: GCA_026074375.1. Taxonomy (NCBI): domain Eukaryota; kingdom Viridiplantae; phylum Streptophyta; class Magnoliopsida; order Asterales; family Asteraceae; genus Tanacetum; species Tanacetum coccineum. Next base: position 29,529 of record BQNB010056212.1, on the reverse strand, counting down.
TTTCATCATGAAATGGATACAAATCGTTACAACCAATAGTACTAGTTCTACCAACTAAGGACTAAGTTTAGTGATTACACAACAAAAGAAATACAATTCAAACTAAACTACTACACATCATGAGGAGATCCTTACAGCTCAGACAAAGGAATCTTCCATCTTCAATCGGATCACAATAAGCTCATTTGGTCTTTCGTTCAAACACAATCCCCAACGAAACATCTCTTGAAAGAACTCATGAGCTCGAACTCTAGTCCAATAGAGATCTCTCTCTACTCGTTCATTCTGCATACGAAGGAATGTGTTGCTCAACCTTGCTTCTTCAAGTTCCTTCTTCAGTTTCTTACACTCAACTTTTTCTTCAACATTTTCGAGCTTCTCAACCAACTTTTCCATTGTTGTAGTTCTTTGTTCCATACTAGAACGCACTTAATTACCCAAATCTAAAATTAACTTACCATAAAACCTATCCTTTGCCTCTCCTTTCTTCTCGACCAATGCATGCGCCGTCTCACGACCAAACAATCATCTCGAAAAATTGACCACTCGACCAAAAAAAGAGTCAGTATCCCGTCTCAAGAAGCCAGGTAGCAATCTATCACCATCCTCTCGAGGAATAGCGGCAGTAAACGATTCACCTACCTCATAGACACTAATGGGAACAGTCTCATCCTCATGGTTAATTGGATTATCAATCTTATTATCAGGTTCAGACTCAAAAGCATGCGGCGGAGGATTATGAGGATCCACCTCTTCGTAAGTATATGTCAACTCCGGCTTATTCTCATCTTCCTTAAAGTCGATCTCCATATCATCTTCATCTTCTTGAGGATCTTCTTCTTCCTTAAATTTGTCTTTTTCCGGGTCTTCGTCTTCATCTTCTAAGACAGGTTCGAGAACAATAGGTACATCATCGTGTTGATTCGGCTCAACAACAGGTACATCATGATCATGATCGGGAGGAATCACATTCACCATGATACTCTAGAAAATATCATATAATACTTACTTAATAGCGTATCACTTCTTAATAAACCATTCAATAGCATTTCACTTCTTTTTTTTATCAGAACACTATTGTCAAAATAACAGTTCACATAAAAGCGCAACAACAAAATTTTACAATTCGCGACCTTCTTGATTCACATATATCTTAATTATATTTCAAACATATATAATAGTAGTTATCATATAATCACATGACATTTCATGCATACAACACATGCATAAATATTCATACTTAACCAATCACACATATAATACATACATAAATATACTTACACGTAACAATTAAGAAATGTACCTTACATGCAACCAATGGCAAAGAGGAGTATCATCGTGCGTGTAGAAGCGTCAAAGTTTAGGTTTTATCAAAAGACTCTACCTAGTTCCTTACAATCTTAGACTCATGACATACATTGATTATCTAAAATGACTACAATCCAAGTTTTGAAAACAACCTAGTTCTCTAGAATCAAAGCTCTTGATACCAATCTGTAACACCCGCCCCAAGGGGCATCGGATTGCGCATCAGAAATTAGCAATTTGGTGTTACTAAATAGCATCACACAATTTAAATAACAAACACACAAATATAGCATCAACACAGCATCAAAACGATTCAACACACATCAAACATAAACAGCAAAACATGCTGCAAAACACAGATAGAGCACAAAATACACAATTTCCGTCACCACGATAATAGAAAACGACTATAATAAGACGTTTATCCCAACATGTTGTTCCAAAATTTATTCCAGTTAAAAGAGCGTTAGGGTCCTACATAATCGCAACCCACCGTCAATTACAAACTCATGAAAAACATAATGTTTTTAAATAAAAGACATTGTTTAAAACTTCCACAATGAGATAATTGTTTTTGAAAGACCAGAACACATAAGAATGTCTTTGCCATAAAATCCATCACCATAAGAACGCACGAGTAGAAAGATAAATAAAGGGTTAACCAGAAGGGGGGGTACCTCTACGCCATCCTTGCCTTCAGCCTTGGTTACTTAGGATAAAACATGTTTAAAACGTCAACAACAAAGTTGAGTGACATTCATAGAGTTTAAATTAATCAATAGGTAAAAACCTTTGAACACATCATTAGTTCTCGGGAAAACAAAGCAACAAATGCAATGTATAACAACTTCTTTCTTTCACATCAATAAGCTCATACACCGGAACGTTAACAAAACATATGATTTTCATATCTAAAAATGAGCACCAAAACCAAGGTATTATTGTCATATACCCACTAATTTCTAATAACAAAATGTCCGTTTGACAAGGTGGTCACAAGGATTCAAACCCCGGACAAGGTTGTTGATTCGATCAATAGTATATATATATATATATAATATATAGGCAAATCCCAACCAATTGCCTTTGGCCAAGGATTGGTCAAGAGTTTACCAATTAAAATATATATATGTCCGGAAGTATGATTCCCGGGTCATTAAGTCCCAACGAGGCTTGAATGGAAAATCGAATGACGAATTGATAATCGATATTTGAATATTACAAGATTATGGATGGTTTTCTATTTCTACAAGTTAAATATGCAAAAACGATTAAATAAAACCTAAAACCGAAAGCTAGAATGATTTAAAACTAAAATGTAGACGAAAATGTAAAAACGCGAGGGTTAAAATCCTAAATTACACAATTTTAATCCTAGAAAAAAATTTTAAACTCAAAATAGATTCTACTTGACTAAAAACGAAGTTTAATAAAAACTAGACTAAAAACGGAGTTTGTTTGGACCAAAAACGAGTCAAATAAAAAACGGAGACGAATCCCGTTCTTTAGAAAGTGAAACTTTGCAAAAATGACCCTACATATGTAAATTTATTTTTCCTAGAAAATACACAATAAAAGAAAATTTTAAAAAAAGGAGAATTTGAATCGTTCTGATTATATTTATTTTTTATGAATTGTTCAAAGAATTTTAAACAAAATAAATTATAAAAAATACGAAATGTTTTTATAAAAATCTGAAAAAATTACAGAAATTAAAATATAGGCGAGACAATCCTAGGAAAAAAGAATCAAAATCCAGCTTATCTCGATAACTAGATAAAGCCCCGAAAGGATATAAGCTTAATGGCAAAAAGCTTATATATTTTAAACAAACACTCTAACCAGAATGAGCTATTTGATAGCACAGCGTAGAGTGTGGGGTGGGGGGGGGTGGTGTTTATAAAGGGTAGAGGTGTGAGGTCGGGGTTTCGAGCCCTAGCTCACCCATGACTACCACATTTCCCCTTATATTTTATTTTCTTAGAAATTTTTTTTTACAACTTTGAATACAAACAGAAATACAGCCGATTTTTGCAACTGAAACCTTATTTATGAAATCTACAAATAAGACACCAACAAATAAGCAAAAAACAAACATACAGATGCTTCATAGGCAAAAAGGGCTTGAAGGCTTATTTTTTTCTTTTGTTTTTGATTTAAAAAGCTACAAAAGGCAAACAAGCTATAAAATAAGATTAAGCTAGCACCTAATAAGCTAAAGCTAACCTAAATAAGCAAATTAGAAAGGGAATTAAGCTGTAAAAAGCTTAATAAGCTACTGACACAAGTATGAGTGCAAAACAGACAAAGGGGCACCTTGAGGCTTATTTTTAAGCACTCAAAAGGGGGTCCTAAGCTTAAAGCTTGCAGGGTCTTAAAGATTAGCTTATAATATTCCTAAAAGTGCAAAAAGATTAAAGTTTTAGTCATAAATAAGCCAAGAAAAAGGTGTGCCAATTGGCTATTTTGCACCAGGGTAACAACAAAGCCAAACAGCCCTTAAGGGCACTATGGGGCTAAATTTTAAGCTAGCTAATGAAAATTAAATGCAAAAATAAGTTAAAACAGATATAGCATACATACTAATGAGCTTATTCTTGCATTTTTCAGAACCTAATACTGTATATAGCTTATCTAACTTTTAGCTTAAAAAGTGACTTCTAAAACTGCTTAAACTGCTTTGACAGGATGTTACATAAACACAAAACACAAATGCACACTTATACTACCACACTCTACTGCATTCAAACATTAAAACAACACTAAAACAATATGCACAAACAATTTTTAAAAGCTTAATCAATTAAGCTCTTGAATTCTATTTTATTATGACAGAATTTTAACATCTATTAGAAAAAGTCTAAAAACAAACTTATAAACTATAAAACTCTTAAAAAACAGTTTATACTTACTTAAAAATGGGTGTCAAAGTTGACTGAATAACCCATAGACAAAATTTACCTCATTCGACCCATTTACCAACCTTGACCCAAACACCCCTTTATAATTCTGAATTAGCACTTTAGGGCAATACAACTTGGTCAATGCTTAGGAATTGGTAAAAGTGCAAGTTATGGAAATGATATAAACCATACTAATAAGCAAACAACCAAACAAGAATAAGCACTGTAATTAAGAAAAGCTAATGACAGGAAATATCTAAAAATAAGCATTTTTACTAAACTTAAATTAACTAATATATAATGATCTAATAACCTAACTTATGACATATAAGGCTAACATCAGGCAAGTTAAGTAAAAAATAAGCACTAAAATTAAATTAAGCAATGCTAAAGTAACTTAAAAAAAAATACAGGAAATTGAAAACAAACTTTACAAGGTCCAATTGTCAAGAACCTAAAACTAACCTATCAAACCCTAAGTCCAATATCTCGAATCAATATCAATCCTTGGCCCATCCATAATAGACCATAGCTCAATAATGTTTGTGCTTAGTTGACTTTACAAATCAAAACTTTGATTTTTTACTTAAAAACCAAGTAAGCTATAAGATAAGCTATGGAATTCAAGACTAAACTTTGTATAATGATTAACAATATAATGAAGCTTTTGTAGAACTTGAACAAAGAACAATTTTTAAAAAAACTCGAATAAAAGGGAAAATTCAAACTTCACCAATAACTAAATAAGAAGTACATAAACTGCAAATATGAAGTTGCAATAGTCTGAAAAGCTATCAAACAAATAAACTAAGAAAAATCTGGTAAAAAAAATGAGTGAAGCCCTATTGACTACATGGGTTGGGTATTTATTACCCAAACCCCATATCAAGCAATTTAAGCTTATGTTTCCTTTGCAAAGACATAAGGCCCCTTGTTGTGTTTCTTTAGAGTGAGTGTAAAGCTTCAAAATCAACTCATTGCCATAGATTATTCATGTCTTCCTGGATCACCATCTCAGACCATCGATGTTGTCTCGAAGAGGTTGAATAGCTAAGACTTGTCCAACTCTCATTTGGGCTGTGGTTTAGTGGAGAGGGAAAGATCTTTGTCCATGGTTTTATTGATGAAGTAGGTAAAAGGTAGGAAGAGACCCCGTAACTTTGGTGGAAATTTTGGGTTTTAAAAGAGTACATAAACTGAAAAAATTAAGTTTCAATAGTCTGAAAAGCAATAAAACTAAATAAAACAAGAAAATCTGATAAGAAATATAAGTGATGCCTATGCTACATGGGTGGGTATTTATACCCAAAACCCCATATCAACAATTTTAAGCTTGTGTGTTCTTTGCTAAGACATAAGCCCCTTTTGTTTCTTTAGTGAGTGTAAAGGCTTCAAATCAATCCTTAGGCCATAAGATTTTGTCATGTGCATCCTGGATCACCACTCAGCCATCGTGTTTTCCTACGAAAGAGAGGTGAAATTGCCAAGTTTGTCAACTCTCATTGGGCTGGGGTTAAGTGGAGAGGGAAAGAATGCATTGTCAAGGGTTTTTATTGAGTGAAGTAGGTAAAAAAGGTGGAAAAGAAACCACGTGACTTTGGTGGTTTAAAATGGGCGTAAATTTGGTTTGTGGGTAACAGGTAACGTTTGGGTGGTTGCCCAACTTTGGTCCCTACGAAAGTTATAAAGGATGTATGCAATTCTCTGTCCATGTGGATGAAATGAAGTTTGGGTTTTAGGCAAAATTGCCCCCTCAAACATATAAAGTAAAGCAAAAACAGTCCTTGGTACTAATACCATATAAGTGTAAGCAGGGAATATCCCCTAACGATGTATTTCACATAAAAAGCAATTTCAGCCTATTGTCAATTATTCTTGAATTACACCTTTAGGCTAATGCAATTTTAAGTCCCCCAAGTTGTCATTTTCTGCATTCAGAACCTCAGAGATTGACCCTTGACTAATTCGGGGATGCTTTTACTTATTGTCGGGGTTGACTTTGACTGATTTGACTTAATCTGATGACTTATGACATGGTTGACTTTTTGGCTTGAATTGGCTTACGTCTTTTCAACACATTTCCATTCCGTGCTCAGTTATTTGTCCATTTTTGCATTTTTCGTCCTTTGTGTGTGATATCCTTTTCCTGCACAATACACATAGCAAAACAAACAAATATTCTGGCATGATTTTAGTCTTGTTTTTTGCATTTAAGGATCCGTTTTTATAGAAAAAGGTAATCGTGTAATATAAGCACATACCAAAATCCCTCAAACAAAGGTATAGCCTTGTCCTCACGCAAATGTTAGAATAAACACTTAAGAAAACCAAGAATCCACAAACCCCCTCGAACTAATAAACTCGACAAGGTAGCATAAGTTGTTTTCGTCAAGGGAAACCAACAGAATCAATAGCTGCCGACCAAGTCCCGTTTTTCCATTCACCATTTTTTAATGTACAACTAACTATCCTCATATTTGTGTATTATTCCATTTCTTTTCTCAACAAACTATTTGATTTCCTTTATTATATCAATACTGGGATCAAAGAATTGAGAAGCGCCCATAAAGCATAATCTACGGATGTCCTATCGATAAATCCATCGGTCCCCCGAATTTTTTCACTAGTCCCAATCTAAGCGAAAAACCAAATCACCGATAAGTACATAGTAAAAAAGCTAACACTACTTATAACTATGACTTGTCAACTTTTCGCCTCCCCAAACAATTTAATCAATTAGAAGTGATTAAGCTTAATTTAAAGTTAAATTTAGATCGACAATTTTAGAAGTAGTATAGTTTTATTTATGTGTATTAAAAAATAAAAAAAACACATAACGCTTTTCTGAAAAAAACTGGGAAAAACTAGATCACCCCCACCAACCCCATTTCTCGATAGAACCTAGCCGAGTTAGGCTTAGTTATCAGGTTGAGACCACCACAGAGAATGTTCGCAATGTAATAACTGGAAAACTCCACCCTTTTAGAGCCGAATTTCTTAGATTAACCGCTAAATAAACAATACAACTCCAAGCACGCAAACCTCAAAAAATTAATGATCACATTGGTGCGATATATTCCATGTACGACCCATTCTTCTCGGAAACTCCCAAAAGAGCCATCATCAGCTAAGTGCCCAGGTTTTTTGACACCCCACGAATAATACTTAATAGCAAGTTATTCTTAGTTCAAAATTATACTTGAGTTTAGAAAAAGAAATCTTAACCATTAAATTTTCCTTATTAGTCATTTATTGCTATACTATAATACCGTCATCATTTACATGACTACAACATCGGCCACGCCTCCGACAAGATGTAGTGACTTAGTCTGACGACGGTCCTCCGCCTTATATGAAGACTTCAACATCGGCCACGCCTCCGACAAGATGAAGTAAACTGACGGAGAATTCTTATTGATAATACTTAAGAATGCACTTTGGCATTTATTATCTCACTATGGGCTTTGTTTTGAAGACTGCAACATCGGTTGTGAGCCGGCAAGATGCAGTAAACCTTTATCAGCCCACAGTTTATATTTTTCATCATTCATTTTTTTTTGCAACATATTTTCCGTAATAGAGAAAATTTCGTTTTAGAAACTCAAGTATACAGTTGAACTAAGATGAATATTTTCGTTTCCGAAAGAGCTTCTTTTTAGAAAATGTCGGTTTAAAGTTAAAGCAAAATTAAGCACGTTTATTAGTCAGGTTTAAGGAGCTTCTGGGAGAAAAGATTAGCGCTAAGTTACACTTATAAGCTTTTAAGATTTCTTATAATAATCCTTGTTTTAGATACCTATTTGTACATAACACTATCATTTCTCGCTTTCTTCGCAAATTTAAAATCCTATAATAATAAGGATCCAGACACTGAATGCTTAGGCTAATATAACTTATCTCTGATTTATTAATGCTAATTTGGGGACAAAGCCTAGGGATCAACAACGCTCGTATCAGTTTGTCAAAATTTTTTACTCATTCTACACATTGGGATATATGAGATCAAAATCTGTGACAAATCACTTTTTTTATTTTTGAATTTTTTGTAAATTTTTTTAAGTTTTTATTTGGTATTTTTCCAAAAATTTGGTGGTAAAAAACAGGATTTACGTGAGACCAAAACGGCTGCAGGCAACTCAATCATAATACAAAGATTCCCCCCCCCCCATATAAGAACTAAACATCTGTTCTCGTATGTTTTAAAGGGGGTACCTTACGTTCTATCTTAAGGCCGTATATTAAGTGTGCCAAAGTTAAAACGGTTTGTCGATTAGATATTGGATATTGGATTCCCAAAATGAAGCTGAGAATGTGAAAAAAAACTCTTGTGGATCGAAAGGGAAAAAACCGGTGAGAATGAGAGTCATCACAATCCGGGAAAATCATGGACATACAACAAAAAACATAAAACACGGGTAATGGAAAGAGGCGAGCTTCCTCACATAAATAACACTTTATTCATTATAACATAATATATAGGGATAAGCATGGGGTGCACTCCCACGTAGCGCTTGTTTAAGGTCGCTCTATGATTGACCAGATCCTCCCAATTTATTTGGTACCCTTGGGGGATAGGTTTGGAGTCCCGGGAAAACCTCGGTTGGTTGTACCCCCTCCCGCAATATTAGTGTTTCAAACGATGGACCATTCACTTTGTAGGTAGGCCCGGAGTTTTGGTTTATAACATCGACGGTGACCTCATGACAGAACAGACTGGACAATGGTGAATGGTCCGGACCAACGGGTATTTCAAAACTTGAACGGGTAAATTCTTTATTCGTGAGTTAAAAGAGGAGAACTTGATCACCAACGTTGTATTAACGCGGTTTTTGATCTTGGCATCGTGGATCCTCTTGGTTTTCTCTTTATAGATCAAAGAGTTTTCATAAGTATGATCTCGAAGTTCATGGTATGTTCAAGTTTGTGCTACATTTTCATCGTGATACTACCAGCGGTTTTATTATTATAGTTTGTATGCTTTGTGGGACAAGTAAGCTTTGTGCTCAAACTTCGGACCGGCAGATTGATATGCCTTTTCCATATGCAAGCATGTTACGGTGTGCTACACCGATGGGTGTTTTGTAAGCTTGTAAGAAGGCCAGAGAAGTCTAACAGATCAAAGTCAGATGGTCATCTAGTTTGTCCAACCAAGAGGCACGATTTTCGCCTACGGTCCTTCTAGAATTCGGTTATCAAAAGTCACTTACGATTCAATTCCTTTCAACTTGCACCACTTGTTTGTCGGGTGATACGCATCGGTGGAGTGCGATGGAGGTGAGAATCCGTATTTAAGCTGACCTTTGCGAATCTGGTCATTGCAAATGGGTTTTTGCCAACGATCACTTATGATTGCACGGGAGAGCACTGAATCTGGAAAGGAGAGTTTTAAGAAATTTGCTAAACAACTAGGGTGTCGTTTTGGTAGGGGAAGCGCTGTTCGCCTTCAACACTATTTCGACAAGTAATCGACTCTGCACACTAGTTTTTATTTGTTACACTCTTGAAGACGGGATACGGACCCCATGAAAGTCATTGCCCCAAACGTTAAGTTTTCACAATCTTGGAGGGGAATTTTGAGGCATATCATAACAACAGTTGTTGATATTAATTTCCTTGAGCTGTTATAAATGGCATCGAGTCACAGTTTTTAACATATCAAGTGGGCATCTCTTGTGTAAATCGTAATTTAGGCCAGAAGAATAGATACCGGCTTCAAAGTCCTTATTTGGCTGTGAGATTTGCACATGATTGTCCACCCCGTGGGTCCATTGTGCAAGCTGTCGATGATGTCGAAAGCTTCCTTGCCGTGCAACACCGCCAGTTCATTGATCCGCATTAATCTTAAAAACAGAAGGGGTTCGTACACCAAAAGGTAGGGTTTGACATCTCTGAAAAAAACTCTTTATTTTTCGGTGAGACGACATCCCTTTGATCACAAAATTCCCTGCATGGTAGTTTGCAAAATCGGTAAACCATGGGGCATTATCATCACCACGAAAAGTAACCATCCTAAGTGTCTCTAGAGGAAATGTTTCCGTAATTTCCTTTTTCTCGAGCTCACTTTGATGGGTTATTTTCATAGTTAGAAAAGGTGATGTCGGCGGCGAGATTTTCTGCTCCTTTTTTTTATGCAGGATTACAACAATCAAATTTCGCTTGGAGAAGCTCAATGTCCACCGGGGCTAATCTGGTGGCTTATGAAATCCTGCCTTAGCTGAGCAGGTTTACTGAGGCTGAATTCGGTCCGCGTTTATACCACTTCACTGCTTTTAGACAAGACAAGATATGCCGGATTTCTCGAAACGCATACACTAAGCATATGTAATTACTTTTTCCGTTGTAGTGTTATGTGCTTAAGACTCGGTCAGGTTTTGATTGCATAGTGTATTCAGCTGGAAGTGACTGGTCTAGACGTTGCCCCACGACTGCCAAACAGCAAAATCGCTTGCATTCTCACATGAATCAAAGGGGCAAAGTACCAATAAGAGGCAACTAGATTGGAGCATGGTGTAAATTCAATCCTTAAAGGGTTTCGAAATGCTTAGATGATTCTTCGGAGTAGATAAAACAAGTTTCTTTTTCAGGAGGTGGGTCATAGGCAGGGCGATTTTTGGAAATAAAATAGATTACACTTAATATAATCGTTGGGTAAAACCGGCATGACAAAGAAAAAACTCTACCTCGATTAGCCTTCACAGTCGTGGGATGAGGCAATTTTGTAATGACATCTACTTTCGCCCTATTATCATCAATCCCGGGACTCTCCTAGAAATTGATTATATATCTTATAGGCTAAGGGACTATGCTTCCTTAACCATGAAGTGCACTTTTCACAATTTTAGCACAAGTTTGGTGTCTTCACACCTTTGGAGTCATTTTGTCACTTAAATGAGAAGGCAAGAAGAGAAAGAATCACCGAAAACCGAGGAATTATCGCCATGGAATGGATCTTCCTAAATGGTTTTCTTCATTTCACCATAATCGTTGAAGATCTGCAAACTCTCATTACCACCTCCTAGAACGTGCACGGTGGTATTGAATAGAAAACCATAAGTCAGCGAGACGATAGGCAAATTGTCAGTTAAGGGCAGTGAAGGTAGTCTTTTCCTTGATCAAGTGGGGTCAATTCGCGGATCTAAAATAGCAGGAGAATCCGTCCAAAAAGCAATAGTACTCATTCTCGGCTATCTTTACAAGCATTATGCTATTCTAAATAAATGGCTAGGGAAAATGGTCTTTTAAGCTATTGCATCATTGAGTTTTCGAGTAGTCGAGTGCTAATCGCCTATCCCGTAACAAACCTAGTGGATTGATTTTAACTCATTTTCTTCATTTTTTTACTCCATATGGATTATGCCTCCCTCTTAGGCACAATCGACAGGGATCACCCTTTCAGCAAGTGGGACTGTAAGAGAGAGATAGGGTAATTAACCCGGAGGCTCTTCAAGAAGTTATGCATAACTTCTATAGCTTAAATTAACCTCATAGATTTTGGGGTAAACTAACCACTTCTCTGATGTTGAACTTCGGTGTTTGGCATTTTCCTCCATCCAATTCTTATGGGGTGCAAAAATGTGGCATCTATCACTTTAATATCAGAATCTTCCATGCTTGGGCATGTTTATGTGACCTTAAGATCTTGATCAGGGGCGGTTTTATCCTCTTCTTTCAAGGTTTTATGCGATTTGACGGGTAATTTGTCATCAACCTCCCAGAAAACGGCATACTAACTCAAGAGATAGGGATGGTAAGTCTTTGAGTTCTAGTGGGAGGATTCTACCAAGTTGAAGATTTAATCTTTTAGGACACTATTATTTCACAAAATGGATGACGAGTGGGGAAGTTTGGTTCGCACTATGATCACTCTTAACAATTCCTCATGGTAAACAGTATCTCCTCTCAGTATCATAGGATGCCGTCAAATCAAACCAGGTGGTATTTGTGAATCATCGTGTTCTCAAGAAATGGCATCGATTCTCTTCATTACAAAAATCACTTCCTCCTCGATGGGTGTGAAAGATGAGAGGAGCGAGGAATCGATTATAAGGTCCGACGGGGAAGTGGGATTGCCACTTTTCAGAAATTTCAAAGTACTTTTGAACATATTCTTCACAAGCATTGTCAATATATCTCGAATTCCGGTTAACCGATTTCAATGAGATTATAGGAGCAAGTCTATAGTATCACCAATTTGAAGGTTACGGATTGGTCATTCATGTCTAAGGGTCCATTGCTGCACCGTGAACAATCTATCAAGGTTTTACGTAGTCGTTACTCAAGAAAGGTCTTCCTAGAATTAGGGGAACCTTAGGATCGGAAACTCGTAATCGTAAGACCACGCAAATTCGGCATGAAAGAAGAACGTTCCAACTTTCACAACAAACTAGAAATTACGTATATTCGGTCACGGCAAGTTTCAAGTATCACTTCGGAGTTTTGGTTAAAGCTAGAGATATTGTTCCTTTTCAAATTGGCTGTGAGAGAGGCATTAGGTTGATGCTTGCACCCGAGATTCGGCCAATGGCTAAGCCATGCATTACAGTACTCCGGTAAAGGGAAAATTTCAAAACGGTTTCTAAGAAAAATCTCCGGGTCTCCAAGTTTCTCGGGAAAACTTTTTTAGGATAACCGCCGGCAATTCTCATTCACCGGTGTATTTGTCAACCTCAATTATTTATCTTTGTCATGAGGATTTTTTCATACATTGGTTGCAAATTTTGGGCATGAGTAATAGTGAGAGTCGCGAAAAACTTAGCTCAAAATGGAGAATTCCCAAAAAATCTCATAAAATTTTGAAGCTGAAGATCGTTCTTTTTTACGGAGGCTTCTCTTTGTTGGCCCTTGAAGGTTAATGGCAATGATGGTTTTAAGTTTTTGACAGCACAACGGGTCTCACCAATTTGGTCATTAGTTTGGACCACCGGAAGGTTGGATTGTTTTCGGGTGCTTGGTTGCACTGTTTCCTTTGTCACTGGGTTTATTTTCATCTCCTTAGGATGAGAAAGAAATCAGAAGGTGGAAATTTAAGGTCCCATTATAGAAACACCCATTCGGGTTAGTGATGATTTAACATCACCTTTCGGGTTAGCAAATGGTGTTGCTAGGAAGAGTACCCGAGCCGATGTAGAAGGGTAATCTAATATTCTTGAAAATTATGCGTGAGCAGGTACGTTATATTGGTCATTGGCTTTGCTTGTTTTGCTATCACTGCATCGATTAGCTTTGGACATAGCTTTTAAAAATCAGCCTTTGACACACCATGTGCCTGAGGAGCTGGAGCCTGGTAAGACGGAGCTTGGTAAGCTGGTGGTTGATTAACCGAGGGTCGAAAAATTAGGCTCTGGTTGTAGTTATTCCCTGATTTCTGGTTGTAACGGGGTCTCGATTTAAACTTCCCTGTTTTGTTGAATGGGAGGAAAACCTGGAGGTCAAACTTGATTTACAACCATCGGAGATCGGTAACCGGTATTCCCTTGGTTGTAGTTAACTGCGGCGGCTTGTGACATGTACTCTTGAATATTGTCACGATAAACGTTGCCATCGGTGGCGGGACAATTTCGGTGAGAATGAGCACCACAACAAGTTACACAACTTTCCTCGACCGCTTTTACGGTAGCGGGAGCTTGGGAATTTCTTACCAAGATGAATGACTCTAAACCATATCTTTAAGTCAGCACATCGGATGAAACTGCGGGGGTAGAAGAGATCATACTTACTTTTGAAAAACATGGCCTTGCTTCGTGAATTGACGAAACTTTGGACTTGCTCTTGATGATTTGTAGGCATTCTCAAGGGACTTTTTATCCAGATAGTTACCACCCGCGGGCGGAGTTAATATTAATCTTGATCGTTCGAGTTCAAGGTCATTATTAGAATTAGTATCGAGTTGTTGCAATTCTAAATACCCATGATGCGGGCATGCCCGAAGAAGATCATTGAATCGATCCCATGCTTCATAAAATGATTCGTCAAATCTTTGTTGAAACCGCATGATTTTGTTACGAAGATTTGTCGTCTTGGAGGGAGGAAAATATTGGTTGATGAATTTCGAAACAAGATCATCCCAAGTTAAAATCGACCGAGGGGGTTCTTTTTCAAGCCAAATTCGGGCTGCCCCCTCGAGGGAAATATGGGAAAAGATAAGCTTAAAAGACCATACTCGGGGGTTTGGGAACTTCATTGTTAGAAGTGTTCTTGTTGAAATATCCGAATGTGAGCATGCGGGTCCTCCTTGTCATGTCCAAAAAATTGTTTATTTTGTAACAAGAGTAAGCAAACTATGCTTGAGCTCAAAGTTGTCCCGCGCGTGATTGCCGAACATACGGATTTGCATCCTGTAACCCTCGGTGGGGTGCTTGGAGCATTTCCGCCATAGTACGAGGATCGGCATCGTAACTAGGAGGAGGTTCTTGAATTATTAGTTTTCTTAAGATCTAATGGTTCAACAAAAATTCGGTTGTTAATTGTTGTTGTCTACGTCTAGGGTTTGAGAACGATAGTGCGCATGCACTAAATGAAGAAATTTATTACTTAATTTTTTTTTTTTGGTTTTTTTCAATAATCTATTTCACATTTTTATTTTATCGGGCAAAGAGATAAGGCAACTTCAAACCAAATAATGACTTTTACTTCACGGTAGCTCTCCAAATGAAAAAACGCACAAGTGAGTGGAGGAGTAGGAAAGCTGCGAAGCTTATTAAAATCCTTTCTCCTTCGGGTCGTATTTCTCGGAACAACCCCTCCTTATCCCATCCTTATAGTTTGTTAATCCAAATCGAGTGAGCCGTACGTCGTAAACGACACAAATGGCAAGTTTTCGAATCTTTTGTTTGGGAACTTATTGATGGATAAGACTTCTAATGGATTGGAAAGTATTATTATGGGGTTTTTTTTTTTGGGGGTGTTGTTTTTCTTTTTATTTACCAACTTGGTGAAATTTATTTATTATTTATTTTTTATGGAACAATTTTTTTTGGGTGTTTTATATGATAATTATACTAATAAAAGAAAATGAAAAAATATTTTTGTATTTTTTATATTTTTATAAAGTTAGAAGAAATATTCACAAATTCAAACACAAATTGTCAAACGTTACGATAATCGTTTCACAGCCTCCCCGGCAGTAGCGCCATTTTGATACTATCCTTTTTGTATATATATAAATATAATACGTAAGGATAATATGATTCAGTTGTAGTATACGTATTCCGAAAGATTTAAATCAATTACTTTTGTCCAAAGTAATATCAAAAATCCCCCGGGTCGTTTCCCAGCGAAGCGTGAATTCAAAATCGAGAGTCGTTTTGGGAATTGTGTTTAAATAATCAAAGATTTGATTGGGATTCTATTTCTACAATTAAAAATGCAAAGATAAGTAAATAAAACCCTAAAACGAAAACTATTTAAGTTAAAACCTAAAACGGGAACGTAAAAACGCGGCTAAAAACCTAAATTTTCAAATTTTAATCCTAAAATCTATTTTTTTACTTTTAATAAGCTCTAAATGACTAAAAAGGAAGAATAAAAAAAACTAGATTAAAAACGGAGGTGATTTGAGCTAAAAACGCGAAGAAACGAAAACGGGAACGAATCCCGTTCTTTAAAAAACAAACTTTTCCAAAAATGACCCTACGAAAACATTTATATTTTTCCTAGATACTATATGAAAAAAAGAAAATTTTAAAAAAAAGATTTATATTTTTCTGATTATTATTTTATTTTTTATGAATTTTTTAAGTTTTTAATCTAAATAAATTATAAAAAATACTAAACGTTAATATAAAAATCTGAAAAAATTACAAAAATTAGCTAAGGTTATGACGGTTCTATGAAAAATAAGAATGGGACACCAGCTTATTGCAATAAGCTGTTAAAAAGCCAAACAGGATTATGGCTTATTGGGCTGAAAAACCCTTAAGTACCAATTGCCCCAAGAGTCTAACGGAAAAGACCCAAGGGCGCAATGGTAAGGGGTGGGAATGTTAAGGTTGAGGTCTCAGGTTCGAGACCTCCCTATACGCCCATTCCTTACCATTTTTATTTTGCAAAATTTCTTTTTGAACAATCTTCTAATAAGCTTAATAATTAATTTTTGTAAAAGCACTTTTTATAAAAGCTACAAATAAGCTCAGAATAAGCCAAAACAAACAGACAGATTAGCTTTTTTATATACTCAGAAAAATTTAAGCTAATTTGATTGGGCTTTGTGGAACTCACTAATTAAGCTTATACTAAAAGAAAGTATGCCTAAACACAGATCTTACTACACATAATAAGCAAATGAAGGACAATATAAGAAAATTGAATGGGAAAATAAGCCTTGAATAAACAAATATAGATGGCTGACAATTGGTATTGTTATGCTAAACAGACGAACAGGAGTCTTTGGGCTTATTTTTTATGCCAATGACAGAAACTTATGGCTTTATGACTACACCCAAATGATATAAAGGCTTATCCTAATTACTTGTTCCAATTTAGAATCAGAATGCTTTTGAAAGTTAAATTTGCTAGAGGAAATAAACTACTTTTAAAAGCCTAGGGACGGGTAACTAATTGTATATAAAACTAAGGAATCTAAGCTTTTTTCTTTTTTTTGCTTTTTTAAGGGGCAAATAAGCAAATTAAAGGAAAAATAAGCAAACAAAGAACTTATTTCACAAATATTGAACAAAATAAGATCAAAAATTTTGCAATGAAAATCAAAAAAAAATAAGCACAATACTAGGCCTATCAGCAACCATGGGGAGTTTCGCTAAGCATATACAGCCCAAAAGGGAACTTTTGGGCTTATTTATAAGCCTAAAAATGGATTTTTGAGGGAGGATGGGCTTATATTTATGAAAGTTAGCTATCCTTAAGCTCATAGGGGTACCATATTTCAAAAGAAGTTGAAACAAGTTAAGCTTTCAAATAGGTTATGAAAGGCCTTTGACACTCAGTTTGCTTGCGGAGTGTTTGGTTTTTGAAAGACGGGAGCCAAAATGCAGGCAGGCTTGTTTTTTCTTTATTAATGAGATCAAAAGGTAGACAAAATAAGCAAAAAACAGCTAGAGATACTATACTTAAACTGATATGTATATGAATTTCAAGGCTAGACCTTACTTTAGCTTGTCAAGATTTAGGCCTGATAAAGTGACAGTTGAAAATGCTTTCTTAAATACTTTGACAGTTTAAACTTAGATCAATTTAGAACTATTTTCTATTTGAACTAACTAAATCACTGCATTTAGAATTCTAAACATAGTATAAAAACAATGTAATTAGTACTAAATCGAAAATCTATCAATTTGAACTGATCTGAGCAAACTTAATGCTTCATAGATTTAAACTAATAAAGGCCTAGGTCACCTATACTTGAAATTTAAGGCGTTAAAATTCTGAAAATTAAACTAACCTCTATTCCACATTAAAGCTTTATTGAAATTTGGTTTTGAGCTGCACACAAACACGATTTAACCATTTTTGACCATCTGAGGCCCCTTACCCCAAACACCCTTTAGGTCCGGAATTAGGAAATTTAAAAGCTTGCAAACTGATTTTCTTGAAACAATACCCTTAATACCAGATATTATAATCAGATTTAAAATTGAAACTATATGAGCAAATAATAACACTGAAATAAGCTGCAATAAGCAGGACTTGAATCTAACAGTTATGAGCTATTAAGGACAGAATTACATGAAAACAATAAAATAGAAAATTAAAACAATGCAGGTACTTAAGATAATTAAGGACAATGTAAATAAGCACTAAAGGGCAGGAAAGAAAGAAAATAAGCACAATAAGCAAAACTTAAGCAATGCTACAGTACATGACAAGTGAAATTTAAAAAGACAGTGTAGCTTAGTCCTTATGCTTACAAGGACTTATGAGTGCTCAAATGAGCTTGAATCTACTAGCTTCTAGCTTGTTAAACACAAGCTAGTTAAGTCCTTATGAGTCCATCCCTTTCTGACTCATCTTCCATTTGTAAGCTTAAGGTGATTTTTAAGTGAATTTAGTTAAAAACTTATTTAGTTAAGCTGTTCAAAAGCTCAACTAAATTAGTAGCTTAGCTTAAAGATGTTAAAGACAAGAGCTTAATGAATGACTTATATCTAGCCACTCTTGACCAAAATGCATATGAGTGCAGTGGGCTTTTAACACAAATAATTAAAGATTCACTTACTTTTATTAACTTTGAAAAGATTACAAGTTGAGGCAGTGATTACAACATCAAAAGGATAATTATGTTGAAAATTACATAAGCTTAAAAAACATAAATTAGAACTTAAAAAGAAAACTGAACATCGTTCTTGTGTCTTGGTCCTTCTTTATATAGCCCTTAGGGTTGTGCTTGTTGTGTTTGTTGTGTGAGGAGAATCACAACCATCATCTTGGCCCTCAATTATATAGTTTTACAATCAATTGATATTGGCCATCGCTAGTCTTTTTGGCACCCAAATCAACCCACTGGATTTGCCAAAGTGGCAATAATTAAAGAGGTCGTTAGTGGAGTGGGGTTAAAGGGTTTTCCTGGGTGTAACTTGGGTGTTGGCAGGAGGGTAATAGCTAGAAGGGAAACCGTGATAAAAAATGGGGCTTAAGCTTTTGCGCGGGAATTTGAGTTTTTATCGAGGTTGGGGATAACAGGGGTGGCGTTTGGGCTAACTGGCAAAGAGGCCCTTGATAAGTAACTTGGGGTTTACATGTATGGTACGTCAATGGTGTAAAAGTTTATGAGGGGTTGGCAAAAAACAGCCCCTCATTGTTATATGAGTTATTGCACCGTAGGTCCTTGTGATGATACAAGTTTAGGGGGTTGGTTGGCATTTTGCCCCTAATATCTTGTATTTGGGCTTATCTTTTTTTGGGGGCCCGGTTTGGGTATTAAACGGTTTTTAGGTTTTTGGGCACCATTTGGTCTTAAATATAATCTTAAACGGGGCTGCCACGGGACATGAAATGGGTAAGGGTGCCATTAAGGAATTTCTTCGTTTTGGATCGAGTTTTGTCGCTGACTTTGACTTTTACTCATGCTCTTTTCATTCCTGTGCTCGGTTTTGTCATTTTTGCTTTGTTTTTGTCCTTTTCTTGAATATCCGTTTCCTGCACAATACAAATGCAAAACATACAAATACAATGTATTTTTGGTACGTTTTTAGCTTTTAAGTCCGTTTTTAATGGAAAATGGTATGTGTAATTAAGCACATACCAGGTGTTCTGAAGATGATCTAAAACAGGGGAGGAGTATTGAAGATATTGATGTTGATGTTGATGTTTCTTTGGTTAAGTTGAACTCAGAAAGACAAGATGATGACTTATATCTTGATAACTGGAGTTTTGGATGATGTTGCGATTTATTTGGAAGCTATGTGTTGATGGGATGATAAACAGAGAAGTACTAAGAAGATTTGATGATAGTATGCTGGTGAATTGATGGCTAGTTTTTCTGCCAGTATGATGATTAGTGTTGTTCATACATACTAATGAGGGAAATCACTCTGGCTCAAACAACTTATACAGTTTAAAAGCAACTAAGCCTAAAGTTATTACTACTACTGCCTAAAAACAGAACAACTACAAGACCAAGGATAAGGGGTGGTTGTTCAGGAGGTCCAGTGAGTTCAGAAGTTCCATAAATGAGATTAAAACATTCAACGTCTCTAAAGGATATATGGAAAAGGTATTATGGATTGAGCCTGAAGTTCCTTTGAAGAGAAAAGATCAAATTGCTCTTGATGAACAAATTACAAGAGATATTCAAGCTAAGTTGTACGTGATGTGATTTATTTAGAAGAGCAATGTAGGCAAGGAAATAAGAAGAAGAAGCCAACATAGTATTGATTGAGCCATGGGAAAATACAAAAGCTATGATGGAGGCTGATAGACTGTTGGCTGAGAGACTCCAATCAAAGGAAAGAGAAGATTTGACAGATAAGGAAAAAGCAAAACTATTTATGGAACTGATGGAGAAAAGAAGAAAGCTTTTACTGCACTCAGGACACAAGGAAAAGAGAACAGACCTCTACCAAAGCATAAAGAGAACTCAAAATGTCTACTTATTCTTACTTTAAGCACTTTAATTTGGGTGGATATACATACAAAAAACTAAAAGGAAAGATCAGTTTTGATGAAATTTAAAAGTTGTTTTGATAAGGGATAGAAGAGAGTAAATTCCTTTGTGTAGCTATGGGTTTTTGATGGTTACAGGAAAAGAAAAGAAAAAAAAGGAAGAAGGTAGAAGAGGAAAACAGCTATAGGTTAGCAGAAAGAAGATGCTGGAAGAAAAGGGCAGTGTAAGAACAAGCAGGAAAGAATCCTCAAAAGAAACTAAAGATTAGAGGTAGAAAAAGAGTCAGAGGAAGTTGAAGAGAAGATGATGAAGTTGAGTAAAAGAAGCTTTGGTAATTTAAAAGGATGAAGATATAGATTTTGGAAATGATGTATATACACTTGCTACCAAATTGCCAGTGATTATTGAGTATAAAGCTTCTAAAGAAAAGGGGGGGGGATGTTCGTAACTTTATGAGTTGATAAGAGCAGAGGGAAGTACCTTAAAAGATTACTCTTACATCGATAAGTTGCTACAAGGAAAAGATAGAGAAGAATTGGAAGCTCTTTGGAAGATAGTTAGCAAAGTTTGGTGATTTAAGGCTTGGGTAGATGGATTTGAAAGAGTAATTATAGGGAGATTAAGAGTTATATTTGAACCAGACATTAAAAAGTGAGGTATGGAAGAACTGTTGCCAGGATATAGGTGGCTACTTGGAAGTTGATTGATTCATCTAGAGTTCACTTTTGTAAGATTTGATTAATCTTCACATTTTTAATGTTGGTTTGTTGAAAGAAGATAACCCCTTTTCACCAATTACCATCCACCAATTGCTCAAACAAGAAACTTCAAACTGGTAATCAAAATCGAGATGTGTTATTCAATTGCTGTAGCTTAAGGTTAAAGCAGCGAGGAAAAGGAAATGAAAAGGTTTTGAATGCATCTTCCTGAAGAGTGATGAAGGACTTTTAAAGAAAGAAACTTGAAGATTTCAGAAAGATGGAACATCATGTTTAAGGGTGGATTGTTGGGTCTTTAAAAAGACTCAGGGTTTCTTAGAAGTTACTGCTGCTCAGGTACATAATGGAAATTATGCTAAGTGGTTAGTACTGGTATATAATGTTACCACTACTAGTTACTACTGTTAGTATAGTTTAGTACTGATAGCATAAAGTTACTGTTGTTAGTTCGTAGTTAAGGGTCTGCTCTCCAGTGTTGAAGACTAAAAAATAAACAATATAAGCTAGGTAGCTTATGTGCTCGTTATTAGTTAAAAAGTTAATAAAGACTGCTTATGTACAAGTTACTGATGTTAGTCTTTTTAGTACCTGCTAGTACTAATATTACTACTGCTTATGTTTAGTAGTGCTGCTGGTGGAAAGATTATGACTGTTTGAAGACTTTCTACTGTCAAGAGGATAAAGACGCGTTAAAGAGATAAAGATTGTGTGGAGAACAAGAATGCGTGTGAAGATAAGTGTTGAGATATTTTTGTACAAGATATACATGTATTTATTTAGAAGATTACGTTTATGTTTAGAAAAGATTGAGATATCTTAGGAATATATTGTAAGCCGACTAGGACTCCTTAGTCTATAAAAGGAGGCTCTAGGGCATTAGTTGAAGATACATCTCAAAAACATATCTTCACAAATACACATATACAGATCCAGAGATTAAGAGTCTTGTAAGCTTCAAGGTTGTAACCCTAGTACTAAGATAGAGTACTCGTATTATTATCATTAATAATATTGAAGCATTTTGTTACATCGTATGTTTATTCATTCATATTCACTATTTCATTGATACATTAAAGAGTAGATTCCGCATACTCTTTGATATACACATAAAGTTTCTACTATTGTTATTTTGGATTTATCCAAGGTAACATACTCTTTACAAGGTATTAGAAATCGATCTAGGAATTGGGATCAACAACCTTTTGCATCGACTACTTGACACGACTCATTTGACGGTTGCCTTAAAAATGTAAACACCACCCTAACCCAAAACATATTTCATCAATTGCAAAAAGCATTGATCCCAATCTTCTCTTCTCAACATCTGTCAAACTTGGAATATCATGGTGGAACATGTAACATTCATTATCTCAAGACCAACAAATGGAATTTCGAAAGAACAAATTTAAAAACCGAAATCAAACTCTTGGTTTGAGTAAACCACTTGGGAATGAAGCCGAAAGGAAATTAGTACGGATGAACGTACTTAGAAAGGAGAGAAGCGGAAATTGATGCTTTGTTGAAAGAATGGATTAAAAAATCCTACTTATCTACCAAATCAACATAGAGAAAGCCGACAAAAGATGGGTGCCTGTTTTGAAGAACTTCATGAAGCGATTGGCTAAGTCAATGTCGTGCAAAGGGACATTTAGATTGTAATGTCATCTTGCGTGTGGTTTTAAAGACGTGTTGATCCCTATCAATAGTATAAATTTGGATTGTGTATGCTTGTGATCTTATTTTTAAAACCATAGATTGTAACCGTTAAGACTTCATTTTATGCATAATGTTTGTGTGCTCATCCTCCTAGCTTTGCAAATTAAATCTATATGTCTTGTTAAATATGATTATCCCACATCGTCAAGTCTCCAAATGGTAAGCTAACCCATGTTGGACTTGCACATGTGTATATGTTTGTTGCTTGTATCATTTTGTGTTTGTTTGTTGCTAGTTGTAGCCAAGAACACTCTCGAAGGTAATGATCTTAAACCATGGCATCCCACACCTTGGTGCATGATGGAGAAACGATATAGGGAGAGCATATACATGGTATCTATTCTTTTTCTGATACAATGATTCTACCTTCATTAAAAAGACCAAGATCCTGCATTTTTGATTTCCACGAATGGGGAGAGAAAAGCAAAGTAGAAATTCAACTTATGGCGGGAAATGCAAGAAAGTACGAAAGATAGAGCCATAGGTAACATGGGATCATACAAGTACTGTTAAGACCTTATAAGATGAAGAAGATGTTCAAGCTTCACCAAATTACTAAGCTAAGATCAAGTCACGAACTTCTCACAGACGTCTTCATCTTTGCACATTTGTAATTTTATTTGCTTTTCTTTTTATTTGTTATCTCAAAAAGGGGGAGTTTGTTGGTGCAATATTGGCTAGGATTTCCTTTTGTTTTAACGATGGGACAAAAAGTGCTCGCAAAAACATTAAATCACAAGACGGTGCTTAAATCCGCCCCCCAAAACCGGATTTCACGATCTGGATTTGATAAACACCCAAATATACATGTTTTCGGGTGGCGTTTTATTTGTTTATATTTAATCATTTCTCCATGAATGTTCTATTCTTAATAGCATGAAAATATGTACAGAGTGAGTGTGGTCGTTGTAGGGGTCAATTATTTGATATCTATTTTTACATTTTGTATTTTAGCCGACAACCTAAACACACTTTGTAACGAGCAGTGTACCCCGGTCAAGACGGATGTTCACGGTATGTAGGGTGTTCGAACACTAAGAGTGGAAATTATCCTATATTCTATCAGTATTTATTTTGTATATTTATGGTTAACCTAGGCTATATAGTTGTCTAATGAATGGGGGTCTGAGAGATGGCCACAGGTTTGAGTGTTGACAAATATCAATTCAATACACAATAAACACAAAAGATGAAGAATAGTAAGATAGAAAAGCTTTGGTACAGCCAAATGATAGAAACTTGTATTAACCATATTAAATCGGTTCAATGCTTGGTTTGTTTTGCTTTATGCAATGATTTACTTATTCGAAGCGGATATCATTTAAGACTTGGCAGGAATCATCCTAGGACCTAATACAATTATCCTGTCAAAATTTAATGCATCCGCTTAAGTATCCTTTAGTTTAATTATATTCTATCTTGGAGAATTAATGTAGTAGTGATCATGTTTAAAAAACCCTGTAGCCCTAACTGGAATTTACCCACTTTTTGTTGTACGGGTGTTTTATATACTGGTAGTCCACTATTAAAATATTTATCAGTTAATTAAGAGCATGATCGCTGAAACATAAACGGAGATTACCTCCAAGGTCCAACTAAGCTCAATAATCTAAAGATAAAGACAGAATGTTATTTGTGACGATGGATCCAGTATTATATGACACTGATTGGAGAGCTAGCCCGGTATCTAGGTTACTTGGTCAGCCAAACACTTGACCAAAGTTGAATGTTAGGTCGCATATTCAAACACATTAATAAAAGTTTGAGGCGATAAACATAATTATATAATCAACACGATAAATTAAGAAATCGATTTAAAACAAACAAAACATTGAACTTTCATTAAGATGGCTAATGGGTATTAGCCCACAACCATTGTAATTATACAAGCGTAATCAAACAATTGAAATCGAACGATTAAGAGAGTAAAAATTACACGATATCTTTATGGATTTGGTGACCAAATGCTTGCCTTGGGTTGGTGATCATTCTCTTCTAAAATTCGTCTTTGGTGAGTATGGTATAAGGAATATGATATTGCCCACTGAAAACTCGTTTTTGAGTCTTCTATTAATAGTTGCTGAAAAATACTCGACACGCCGAATCCAGATAGGTTGATACGGCGTATTGGGCTGGATTCTTGGAGTGCGCGGCTAGTTCGTACTAAATCTTTGATATAATCCCTATTTACTTGATTTACTGTATCTTCGAATAGTTATCTTCATGGATACGGCGTATGTAGACAGAGTGAATACGCCGTATCGGAATTGATAAAACTGCGATTTCTTGTGAAGTCTTGGCGCAGATACGTCGTATCTCTTTAGTTGGATACGGCGTATTTGTGAAATTTTAGCAATCTTCAAAATGTCTTTGTTTTAGTTCCAAATTATGCGCCTTTTAGCTTGTCTTCACAAAACACTCCTGAATTACTGCATTTATCAACTTTAAAGCAATTAAGTACCAAATAAAAGTGGGCAATATAGATGGGATAAATGATATAATAAAATGACGTTTTTGTGTCATCAAATATCACCCACTTGAATCCCTACTTTCCCTGTCCTCAAGTAGACTTTAGAAAAAGTTTTAGTTTATGAAATTGTTTCCTAACCGAAGTTGAGGTTTTTCCGTTTAATCATCGTTTTATCCTAATCACCTATACATAACCAAGCTCCTCACAAAATATGGAAATGAAAACACTCAGATCACTCAACTAATATAGGGTGCAACATTTAAGTGGTACGCTCAATTTCTCGGTAGTGATTAGCTTCGTATCATAGGCTTGGCAAGGATACACATCTCCACCGCTAAAGCTGAGGAGAAACAAGTCAAAAGATAAATTGGGTTAAGAAGGCTTAAGGTTGATCATTCAACAGTCTTTCACCATAAGTACCACACCAACAAGGCAGCTGTATCGTACATACATGGCCGTAACGATGGAATAGACATATACAATCCGAACACATCCCCGTTTAACCAGCGGTTAGGATAAAGAACGATATAGGGTATGGAGCTTCTAACTTTCACCGAAAGTCGTCATCCAACAAGGCAGCTGAGACATGCATACATGGCCGTAACGACGAAATAGACATGCATGCTCGAACAAGTGCTCGTTCGAGTAGACATTAAGGTTAGTTGCTAGGAAAGGGAGGTAAAATGGATGTTAAACAAAATTCAGAAAACAAATAGATTAAGCCAACAAATAAGGTACGATTGCTAGTAACTTTCTCCCGACCGTTCCATGACAAAGACTAAAACATATAGACAGGTGCCTCGATCATAGAAATGTCAAAGACAACCTAAGTTGGCGTTCCCATAACAGTCAACTTTCCTTACATTCCCGCTCTTTACATACTTTTACATAAGTGGTGATATCGGTCACTTTTTACAAGACTTTACATCGTTGATTTTTTAACGTATCAACGAATAATCGATCCTTCCAAGTGATTCCTTCGATATAAACTTTTTTTGAACCGAATAATTTTCTTCCTTTTTTTTAAATTATACATCATAAACCTCGGTTTAGTTCCACCGTCTTCATTATCATAATTCATCCGGATAATCTTTTTCTTATAACGTTTCTTCTTCGGACATGATTCATAATCGCGAAAGTAGTGAAACTTACGAGCTACATATTTTTCCCATTGCATTGTGCAACTTCCCGACCATTACAGAGATAGAAAATTTTCACTTTGAC
>BQNB010056211.1:6235-38759 GCA_026074375.1 Tanacetum coccineum | reverse complement strand
TTTTGTGGAATTTGACCTTTTGCCTTGGTCAAGGGCGTTCGGTCAGGATCTGTATTAGGGTTGCTATATAAGTGTGTGCTAAACCACGAACCAGTTGCCTAACAAATTTACCCTTTCTTCTAAAGAACTTTTTAAAGTTCCTTACGGCCATAGCATATTCTTCGTCATCGATTCCGGATGTCAAAGTTTCATCATCACTAGACTCTTTCTTAGCTTTTAAGGCAATGGACTTAACTCTTTCCTTTTTGCCTCTATAAATTTCGGAATCCTTTTCCATGACTACTTCATGTACTTTTAGATTGCCGATAAGCTCGTCTAGAGCTAGTGATGACAAATCTTTCGATTCTTCAATTGTCGCGACCTTTGCTCTCCATTTAGGATGTAGAGCCCTAAGAAACTACCTAACATACTTCTTTCTAGAGAAACCTTTATCAAGTGCTTTAAGACTAGTAATAATAGTGTTAAATCTAGCAAAACCACTATTAATAGATTATTCTTCAGGGATAGTAAATTGTTCATATTGTTGAACAACAAGATCAATTTTATTATCCTTTACTTAGCTATTACCTTGCTGTGTGATTAACAACGATTGCCAAATATCTTTAGCTGTTTTACACATAAAAATTCTTTCGTATTCCTTTTTAGGTAAAGCATTATAAAGAACCATTTTAGCTTCGTTATTTTTAGCAAGTTTCTTTTTAAGATCATCAGATTGTTCTTCAAAAGGAACAACCTCTATAATTTGGGTAACTTTATTTTTAGAAACCGGTGGAAAATCACCATTCAAGATAATATGCCAAAGATCTAAATCTTTTGCTTTCACATAAGTTTCAAATCTATTTTTCCAATAGATAAAATGGTCACTTTCAAAAAGAGGTGGTCTTTGCATAGATTGCCCTTCTAGATATTTATCCGAATCCATAGATCTATTCAAGCTATAATGTACAATATACGTTAAAGATCTTGGGTGACCTTGGCTTTTGATACCAATTGTGGAAACTATAAGGGGGGTTGAATAGTTTTTACCGTTTTAAAATTAAAACTTAGATTGTCGACTTATGTGAACTCAAGAGATATACACAAGTGTATATGATAGCGATGCAATAAGTAAATAAACAATCTACGAAATATAAACAAGTAAAGATAAGAAAGATCAAACCGATGACACAATGATTTATAGTGGTTTGGCTACGAAGCTCCTCTTCGCCCTACTCCACTCCTCAAGTACCCAACTTGAGAGTTATCTTCACTATGTCAACAAGCTCCCTTTAGGCTGAGAAAACCATACACGTCGCTTACACTTTTTCCACTCCGCATGACGACATTTTTCACGGTACTAAAGCTAAATACCATTATCCCTTCGAGATAGAACCAATCTACACACACTATGATTTTTGTGCCAAAATACAAACCTACATACAGAATATGATACACATAACACAGAACAACAAGATAATATAATAAGAAATGATTATCAAAACTGATTATAGCATACAAACTATTAACACTTTGACAGATTTGACGTCTTCTTGAGTGTTACTTCACTAAAGAGTAGAATGAGTTGATCATTTGTAAATGGATTAGTAACAAGTATACAAATGATCAAGAGATAAAAAGAAAAAAATGATGTCATGTGAAAAATAGTTTTTACAAGAGTTTCTTAAATGAAAACATTAAAGTTGCAAATTATAAGGCAAACCTTTGAAATTAAAAATATGTTGTCCCCAAACAATAAAAAACAACAAAAAAGAGCTGGACGATGCGACCCATGGATCCACCAACAGCTGGATCCGTGCCTTATTATGGTGGATCCGTCCGAGGAGCTAGGACAACATTTGTCATTTTCTGATTAACCCCAAATCTATAAAAAATGTTGTTTTTTTTAACTCATAAAAACTTATAACGAGTTTAATAGATTCCCTTCTAGAACAAAATTATCTCTTAATCACCAATAAGGAAAGACTTTTTCCTAGATTTTGAGAAGATTTTTTGGAAAGATTGTTTTCCACTTATGGTTTAATCTTATTTTGTCTTAACATGATTAAGTGTAACTACTTATAAAAATAATCATGAGTTAACTTAAAAACATTTGATTTAGACAAAAGGTTTTTAAGCTATAATGAAATAATTTTTCTTTGATCATTAACTATGTTAAATAATGCCAATATTCATAACCATAAAGTGATTTTGTCGGCCGTTCCAAGTAAAAACTTTCAACTAAATAACTTGTTTACGTAAACTTTTACGTTGTATGACATTATATTTGTTATTATCAAAACATGAAGATCATTAAATATAAATATCGTTTTTGCACGAATATTTATATTAACAGACCCATCAAATATGCATGAGTTCCACCAAGTATAACCCTCAACACACATTTAGATAAAAGCACATCCTTTAAAACAAGTAATAGGTGACCCATCAAACCTGTAATGACTCGAAAAAGGCTTCAAACTTATCCTGAAGTATGTATGTATGCTTTAACCGTCAGCACCATTGAACCAAAGAATATCAAAGAAGCTATGTCTGTTTACAGCTGGATAGAATCAATGCAAGATGAGCTGCATCAATTTGAAAGACTAGATGTATGGGAATTAGTTCCTAGACCAGATGGAAAAAATATAATTGCTGTCAAATGGCTATGGAAGAATAAAAGTGATGCAGAAAATATTGTCATGCGAAACAAATATCTTCTTGTTGCAAAGGGTTACAAGTAGGAAAAAGGCATTGATTTTGAGGAATCCGTTGCTCCAATTGCTCGTCTTGAAGCCGTCTAAATGTTCATTGCTTTTGCTGCACATAAAAACATCACAATCTTTCATATGGATGTTAAGACTACATTTCTCAATGGTCCATTGAAAGAGGAGGTTTATATTAGCTAACCTGATGGATTTATCGATCCAGACTTTCCAGACCATGTCTACAGGTTGAAGAAAGCATTATACGGTCTCAAACAAGCACCACGAGCAAGGTGTGACAAACTGTCTTTTTCCTGATTAAACATCATTTTACTAAAGGTATTGTTGACCAAACGTTTTTTTACACGACGTCGCGAGGGAGACATATTACTTGTTCAAGTATATGTCGATGACATCATTTTTGGGTCCATAAATCTAGATTTTTTCAAACGATTGCAAATCTTATGAAACATAACTTTGAAATGTCTATGATGGGTGAACTAAAGTTCTTTCTTGGACTCCAAGTTCATCAATCACCTTGTGGCATATTTATAAGTCAGTCACAATATGCTATTGAGCTTTTAAAGAAACATGGTATGGATGAATGTGTCTCCATAAGCACACCTATGGCCACAGAGAGACTGGATGCTGATTTACAAGGCACTCCAACTAATCAAACGACTTATAGTCGAATAATTGGAGGGCTCGTGTATCTAACAACCAGTCGCCCCGATATTGCTTTTTCCACCTTTGTTTGTGCTTGTTATCAAGCACGTCCTATGGTCAAACACCTCAAATAGGTTAAATGGATCTTTCGGCACCTAAGACAGTTGTCACACCCCTAAACGGGGCCTGGACAGAATACGTGTCCAGGGGCGTGACGTCATAATATACATCACACAAAGTATAAAGAACGACCTCTAAAGGGTACGTTTTAAAAATAAACATTCAGCGCATCGATAACATAAATTAAGTTGTTACCATACTTATATGATTTAAAATGGTCAAATGCGGAAGTGTAAATAAGATTTAAAATTTGTCAACGATGTTTAAACAATAGATAAAGATTCTTGAAAATTGGGCCAGGCAAGGAGACACCATATAGCAATCAAAGACATCCACAACTAAGCACCTGAGAAAAACATGCTTAAAAATATCAACATAAAGTTGGTGAGTTCATAGGTTTAAGTAAAATATTTATGAGGACCAAAAGGATTTAGTAATTTCTGTTCTATTCCGAGTATCATGAAAAGTATTTGGTAACTGATATCGTTTAATAAAAGTAGTGTGAATCTCAACGTTTCCGAGTGTGTGTGACTACTGTAACATATACAATATCACCCAAAAATTAAGTTGTTACAATACTAACATGATTTAAAAGGGGTCAAATGCGGAAGCATAAATAACATTTAAAATTTGTCAACGGTGTTTAAACAATAGATAAAGATTCTTGAAAAATGGGTCAGGCAAGGAGACACCATATAGCAATCAAAGACATCCACAGCTAAGCACCTGAGAAAAACATGCTTAAAAACGTCAACATAAAGTTGGCGAGTTCATAGGTTTAAGTAAAATATTTGCGTGGACCAAAAGGATTTAGTAATTTTTGTTCCATTCCGAGTATCATGAAAAGTATTTGGTAACTGATATCGTTCAATAAAAGTAGTGTGAATTTCAACGTTTCCAAGTGTGTGTGACTATTGTAACATATACAATATCTTACAAAAATGTTTACGATATTACCTTAAGCTCATGACACTTAAGCCTTAACAAGTTGTGTAAATCCTAATCTTTTAGATTCGTCACAAATCGATGTTTTGCCAAAACACCCAAGTACTACCTCAAATGAAATGCACCCACTGGCCAATGTACTCATCCAGAATTCTGGGTGCGGGTGTCAACCCTAATAGATCTATTCACAGCATTCGTGTTTACGAACTCATTAGGTTTATATAAACGTTACACCATTCTTACGAAAAGTTGCCATTTTTGGAAATTTACTATTTTAGGAAACTTTCTATTTTCGGAAAGTTCTATGTTTCGGGATGTTAATACCGTCCCCTATATTTGTCAAGTCCACAATTTCATAAACGTACTAACGAAACCTAAACGCCTATTTTTCATTTCTATTTCGCTAATTCGTACTAACTTACTATTTTTAGTAACGTTCAATGGTATCGCTTTATCATTCTTTGAAAACTCCTAACCCTTCGTAATAAGATCAAATAATTTGGCGAAAACTAGGTCTATCTCACTCATAAAGCATTTTTAACACAACTTTGGCGACTTTGGAAGGGAAACGTAATTTTAGGCCATGTTTGTGTTTTACACTTTTGTCGAAACGCACTCAAAGGGGTCAAAATGGTCATTTTCGTTCCTGATCTGATCGTATTAAAAAAAATTTGCCAAAAAATGTTTCAAGTTTCATTTGAGCGTAACTCGGTGATTTTAAGTCTGATTTTAGTGTTCGATATATGAAAAACTATCTATACGAACCGAGCTATCCAAAAACTACCTTCTTGACTAATGAAAACATTTTTAAGTCGCCTAAAACCCTAAAACAAATTCGGATCAGCAACCTTATTTTTCGTAAACGCTTCTAAAAATCCATCCAAACTTTACAATAGTGCATAATCTAACCTAATCTCCATTCACTACTAATCTACCATTAAAACCATCATTAAAACTACTCTAAACTCATCGCCATCTTTGTTGCAACACACATGGTCACTCATACTCACAATCAAAACAATATGTAAATCAAAAAACCATAAAAATATAACTAGTTCATGTGTCATCTTGTTTATTTTTAAAAGACTTGCACAAACACAATAGGATTTAAACCAAGAGCATAAGTAAAATAAAGAAATCAAAAGGAGGTTTAAGAAAGAGCTTACAAATGATAAAGGAATAAGATTGAACACTAGATCTATAATATACACCAAGATCTTGCAAAACCCCCAAATTTATTTTGAAACCCCAATTTATTAAATCTTGATTAAACCTTGATCAAACACTAGGAACACCTTTAGATAACCTTGAATAATAGCTAGGAATACTAGATCTTGAAGAGAAATCAAAGATATGGAAAGTATGTGTGTGAGTTTTTGAGCCGTGACCACAAGGAAGAAAACAAAGAAGAGAAAACTTTTTAGTAATGCTTGGAAGAAAGATAAAACCCTAGTTGTAAGAAAGTGTTGTATTTATAGCAAAGAGTTAGGTTTTAGGGTTTTAATGCATAACCATTGACCAAGTCAAGAACTCAAAAACCCTAGTAAGGGTTTGTGTATGTGTTCGGTCAACAAGGAAAGAAAAGAACCAAGATTTGAGCTAATTTGCAAACATACATGTTTTGTCTAGCCATGGTTTAATTAAAATGGTCAAGGTAGAAAAGGATGAGTCAAAGTGGTAGAAGTAGTCACATGTAAATGTTTTTTTCAAGATAAATGTGTATGAGAGTGACTCCATGGGAAGTCACTTTCCAAGTCGTACACATCACATGCACATGTATTATTTTTAAAAGTTAAAAGATGTCTTTGTATTTAATTTAGCTTGTATAGAAAATTTAGAAGAGGAGAGGGAAGATATATTTCGAAATTTTGACAAGAATAATATTAATAGATGATATCTCGAGCTTACATGCAAAAGTGGTGAGTTTTTGGGGTTTCGTTTGACAATAAAATGCTAAAAACGCGAAAAACACAAAATATACGCGTTAAACGTAGAAATCGTAAACGGAAGTGTACATAACCTATGTAATACTTTGAAATGATAAAATAATGCATATAAGAAATATATTAATCTTAGTCCGAAGCCGGAATGCGTCCGATGACGTTTTTTAGTTTTTACGCGGGATAACTTCTCGGTTTTAAGTCAAATTCAAACATAACGAATAAAATTCAAAATAATGAATGTAATGATTTAAAATATTGGCCTAAAATTTACGAGGTGTGACAACAGTCCTATAACATGGGACTATGGTATCCGAAGGATTCTGGATTTGAACTAATTGCATATTCAGATGTAGACCATGCAGGATGTAAAGACGACTGTAAAAGCACTACAGGAGGCATACAATTTCTAGGTGAAAAGCTTTTAAGTTGGAGTTTGAAAAAGCAAGATTGTACTGCGATGTCCATAGCAGAAGCTGAATATGTGTCATTGTCTGCATGTTGTGCACAAGTCATTTGGATGTGTACATAACTACTGGACTATGGATACAAGTACAACCAAATTCTGATGTATTACGATTCGAAAAGCGCTATTGCTATCTCATGTAATCTGGTTCAGCATTCGCGTACAAAATACATAAACATCCTGTTGATCCGCTTTTTATAGATCTTAGATTAGCTTGTTAAAGCTTAAGTTGTCTTAGATAGATCTAAAACAACTATGATAGAAACCCTGAGTAATATATAAAGATTATGCAGAAACTAATCTTTATACACCAGAAGAAACAATGTAACAGTAACACAAGAACTTTCACAAAACTTTCAATATATTGAATGATTCACAAAACAACTATATGTTTTGCCTAATAACTATTACTTTTCTATCTTTTGATTCGTATATCTAACTATGCCGTAAGGGTTCCTTTTTTACACCAAGGAAACCCTAATGGGCTTACAAAACACGTTAAGTGATCATGCATATTTATTCCTAATATAACTCATGCATATCACTTAAGCAGTACTAACTATTATACAAACAGTACTAATATATAACTAACAGTACTAACTATACTAGCAGCACTAACAATGTATTGGCAGTATTAACTAACTATGACTAGCAGTACTAAGTGTAGAAGTTCTGAATCCCAACAATCCTTCCTAAACTTGTGATTTACCATTAAATCTCAAGTTTCTTCTGATATACTCTGCTGAGGATGCTTCCAAACACTTTAGTTCCCTGGTCTATTTTCTATATTGTAGATCTTCGTCAAAAGCTCATCTGCGATCTCAGAATGTTGATCCACTCTTAACTTGTTAACTAGCATCAAAGTTGCGAGTCCTTTTGTGAGTGGATAGTCCTTTTCAAACAGCATGAATATATCTTATCCTTTCTTTATAGATACATGATGAACAACACATGTATCATATAACCACCAATTCAAAGGATCATGCATATATTTC
The DNA here is from genome assembly GCA_026074375.1 of Tanacetum coccineum. Taxonomy (NCBI): domain Eukaryota; kingdom Viridiplantae; phylum Streptophyta; class Magnoliopsida; order Asterales; family Asteraceae; genus Tanacetum; species Tanacetum coccineum. Next base: position 30,946 of record BQNB010056211.1, on the reverse strand, counting down.
TGAAGTTCTAAAAAAATTTATGCATCTGGTTCAAATAACATCTTTAGTTCAACCTATAATTCTATCTCTTTATCTTCTGTAAATCCTGATGAGCTGTATCTTTCTTGAACTAAGCTCCATAATTTGTCCAGATTATCCCTGTCAAAATTCTTAAGCATGTCTTCAAAAACCTGATATATCTCTGTGTGATTGCCTACTCTGATGATTTTCCAAAATTGCATAGTGTCATTAGAGTAAACTTCCCATCCAATTATTGGGTATTTGGTTTGAAGAGCTTCAACATTCATTCCTTCATCTTGAACTATTATTACCATTTGATTCAGCTGTTCCTGAGACAATTCATTAGTTTTTGGTTTTTCATCTGTTTGCTCTTGAACTGACTATGAAACCTCTTCAGTTCTTTGTCTTTTAGCAGGTTTTGCTTCAACATCTTGACCTGCTCTTTTTAGTCTTAGAACTTCTTTTTCAGAATCCATAGGCACAAATGAATAAATTTGATCCCATACCTTTTCAAATATTGGTCTTATATCATCATAGCTCATTCCTTTGAAATCTTTCATCTTGTAGCCTCTCTGATTCTTCAAATATACCATCATATTCTTTCTTACTTTAGCTTCAGATCTAGGTCTATTTTGAAGAGCATGATACCTTATAACAGAAGGATCATTCCAATCAATGACATGAGCAGTATCAACTTCAGTTACAGCTTCTTTCTTTTCAGCTTTATCATATTCTTCTTGCAACTATTTGGTAATTTCAGCATCTCTTGCAATCCTTTTTCTTTCTTCCTCATCAATATGTTCTTGTAATCTAATGGCTTCTTCATGACCAAGCCTTTCTTCTTGCTCTTGCTTCTTGGACTTCTTTTGAACAGATTCATCTTCAATCATGATTGCCTTGCCTTTATCTTTCTTCTTCTTTTCACTCCTTCTTATATATACTAAACTTTCAGCAGCAGTACTAACTTCAGGAGTTTCACTGGTAGTACTAATTGGTACATTAGCAGTATTAAGTGTAGTGTCAGCAGTAGAAACCTCTTGTTCCCCTTTTTCACTACTTCCTTGATCTTGTACAATCTCACTAGCTTCTTCTTCTTCTAGCAACACCTCAGTTTCATCACTTATCTTCTCTTGAATCTCTGCATGTGGAGGAACTAAAGAAATATCAGCATCCATGTCTAATTCTTCAATCAAACCCCTCCACTGTTTGGAAGAATCCTCCTCTACAGCTTCATTTTCTAAAAGAACCATCTTTGTTATTCTACTAGCTTTGCCTGTCTTGACATGCTTTTCCAACTTCTTTACTCTTTTGGCTAGCTTGGTAATAGCAGTACCATAAACCTTCTTGGTGTTCTTTAAACCTAGCTTGGTGTTCTTCAATTCCATTCGAAAAAAAAATGAATTGAAGAACAACACAGAAGGTTTAAGTATTCTATTAACCCAGCTAGCCAAAAGAGTAAAGAAGTTGGAAAAGCATGTCAAGACAGGCAAAGCTAGTAGAATAACAAAGAATATACTTTCAGAAGATGAAAGCTAGAGTGAGGATTACTCTAAAAAGTGGAGGATAATTGCATTGAAGAATTAAGACATGGCTGCTAATATTTACTATTTATAGTACCTCCACATGCAGAGAATACAAGAGAAGATAAGTGCTGAAAACTGAGATGTATTGCTATCATAAGAAGACGCTAGAGAGATTGTACAAGATCAAAATGTATGGGGGGGGGGGAGGGGGGGGGGTTGGGGGGGGGGGGGGGGGTTGGGGGGGGGGGAGGGGGGGGGGGGGGGATGGAAAAAGGTGAACAAAAGGTTTCAAACTACTTAACACTACACTTAATACTGCTAATTATACCAATTAGTTCCATGCCAGTTAAACTCCCGATGTTAGAACTGCTGCTAGAAAGTTTGGTATAATATCAGAAGGAGTGAGAAAAAGCAGAAAGAATAAAGCAAGGCAAACATGAATGAGAAGAGAAATCTGTTCAAAAGAGTCCAAGAAGCAAGAGCAAGGAAGAAAGGGCTTGGATCATGAAGAAGCCCTATTAGATTACCAAGAACAATTGATGAAGGAAGAAAGAAAAAGGCTAGCGAAGAGCAGCTGCAATATACCACATCGAAGTCAAGGAAGCAATATAGCTAACGTCTGAAAACGAAAGAATCAGTAACAGAAGAAGAAAACCTGCTCATGTCAATGATTGGAAAATCCCATCTGTAAATAAAGAATCATGCTCCAAATGCAAAATATGACCTATATTACTGAAGTGCAAAAGTAAGAAAGAATGGATGATGGTATATATGAAGAATCAGAGAGCTACCAGATGAAGATTACAAAGGAATGAGCTAAGCTTATATAAGTACCAAATGCTTTTAAAAGGTAGTGGATCAAATTTATTCATGATATTGTGCCTAAGGATACTGACAAAGAAGTATCCCAGGACTAAAAAGCAGCAGGATCAAAATGTTTGAAGCAAACCTGCTAAAAAGACAAACGAACCTGCAGAGGATACATATCATTACAAGATGCAAACAGATGACAAACCAAAACAAATGAAAGGTCTCAGGAACGCTGAATCCAAAGGTAAGAAAGTTCAAGATGAGGAATGAATGTAGAAGCTTCTTTCAAACCAAATACCCACTAATTTGGATGGGAAGTTTACTCTCATGAAGCAATGAATTTTGGAAAAATCATCAGAGATAAAGCAATCACCCAAGAAATAACATGTTTTTGAAGACATCTAACAACAAATGACAGGGCCACAATCTGGCCACTTATGAGCTAATAATTTCAAGAGAGATATATCAGGTTTTTGAAGACATGCTTAAGAATTTTGACAGGGAGGATCTGGACAAATTATGGAGCTTAGTTCAAGAAAGATACAGCTCATCAGGATTTACAGAAGATAAAGAGATAGAATTATAGGTTGAACTAAAGATGTTATTTGAACCAGATGCATAAATTTTTTTAGAACTTTAGAAATATATGCATGATCCTTTGAATTGGTGGTTATATGATACATGTGTTGTTCATCATGTATCTATAAAGAAAGGATAAGATATATTCATGCTGTTTGAAAAGGACTATCCACTCACAAAAGGACTCGCAACTTTGATGCTAGTTAACAAGTTAAGAGTGGATCAACATTCTGAGATCGCAGATGAGCTTTTGACAAAGATCTAAAATATAGAAAACAGACCATGGAACTAAAGTGTTTGGAAGCATCCTTAGCAGAGTACATCAGAAGAAACTTGAGATTTGATGGTAAATCACAAGTTTAGGGGAGGATTGTTGGGATTTAGAGCTTCTACACTTAGTACTGCTGATAGTTAGTTTGTACTGCCAGTACAATGTTAGTACTGCCAGTTATAGTTAGTACTGCTAGTTGTATATTTAGTACTGTCATATATAGTTAGTACTGCTTAAGTGATATGCATAAGTTATATTAGGAATAGATATGCATGATCACTTAACGCATTTTGTTAGCCCAATAGGGTTTCCTTAGTGTATAAAAGGAACCCTTACGACATAGTTAGTAGATACGAATCCAAGATAGAAAAGTCATAGTTATTAGGCAAAACATATAGTTTTTTTGTGAATCATTCAATATATTGAAAGTTTTGTGAAAGTTCGTGTGTTACTGTTACATTGTTTTTTCTGGTGTATAAAGATTAGTTTCCACATAATTTTTATATATTACTCAGGGTTTCTATCATAGTTGTTTCATATTTATCTAAGAAAACTTAAGCTTAACAAGCTAATCTAAGATCTGTAAAAAGGGGATCAACATTTTTCAACATGTTTTGTCTTTTTCTTCTTAGTCACTTTGGTAAAACCATCATTATCCACTGCCTTAGCCTCACTAATCTGCTCCTTCACACGCATAGGGCATTGTTCTTGTGAATGTCTAAAAACATGGCAGTCAATACACAATGGTGGCTTCCATTCATATTCAACCCTAATAGTTTCCAATGTATGACCCAAACCATCCTCCTCTGGGAAAGCCATAATAACCTCATGTTTCAAAGGTTTTTCAGCACTAACTTCAATTAGGGCAAGCGCATATCCTAACCTCCCCCAAGGGTCCACACACATCGAACTAGTGAATGCATCTAGCATAATTGGTTTGCCAATCTATGTTCCAATTAAGCTCAGTCCATCCTCAGAGTAAGCCACAACATGGACTTTATGCATCTTGACCCACACGGGCACCTTAGTAACTTCGTCCTTTTTAAGTACAAGATTAGGCGTCCACTTATTAAGAATAAGTGGCGAACTCCTAATAAGCCATGGCCCCTGTTCAATAACCTGCTCCAACCCTTTCAAAGTGGCGAATTTAAAGAAGAAGAAACCATCTTCATTTTTAATTACTTTCTGAAACCCAAACTTGGTCCATGTATTCTTTACATAATTTTCTACCAAAGTAAAAGCCATAGTTTTACCAACAAAGAACCCAACAAGAGAGTTAGCAAACCTGTGCTTTACCTCTGCGATCGTTGCTAATGGTAACACAAAGTCAGATGCCGTAACCTGCTCCTCATTTATCAACGTTCTAAAATTCACCTTTTTTTGGGTAACTCGGACGTTACTACGTTAACAAACGAGTTCTGCAAGGCATGGATGTTCGGATCCATCCAGTTTAGATGGTCGTTCACATTAACCTGATTTTCTTCCCCACCAATATTCATGATCTTAGACATCTTGAAAGTAAAATTATTCAAAATAAAATTTATATCCTCCTCTCCCTCACCCTTTTCCATACACAACACCAGAAAGCAACAAAAACTATTAATAAAAATGACAACAAACCCTTACCAAACCTGATTAAAATAACAAACCCTAAAGAAACCGCAACCCTATAAAAAATAGTTACGACATGAATCAAAGATTAGCAGTAATAACACATCATTATAGGGAATACGAATCAAAAGGGACCTGATCAAATTATTCAGAGGATAGAGAGGAGTTTTTTGAGTCGCCCACACATAGAGAGAGAAACTAGGGCAAGATGTGTGTATTGATTTGTGTAAAAATGGTTATTTGATAGTTGTAAATGAAGTGTTTGGTATAAGGTTACACAGAAGCCAAACTTAGTAGTCCAAAATTAAGCTATGTGTATTAGATGATTTTGTGGTTTCTAATAGTGAAAGTGTGATTGTAATATGTTTAGGTGATCGAGAAATACAAGTGGAAGGTTAGCACGAATTTAAAAGGCGAGTAAACGGAGCCTCGCATGATGTAGTAGTATAGTCATGTTTAAGATTAATGTTCTGGTTCTATTTTACTGATAGATTATAGCAAAGGATGCCATAGAAGGCGTTATAGATTATGTTACGAGCGCCTAAGAGCTGCACCAATAGCTTATGATACAGGTTCCTAAGCGATGCACCGATAGTTCAAGTTAAGAGTGCCCAAGTGATGCACAAAAAGGCCCCATTATAGTATAATGTTCGTATAGGATTGCATTAATTAGAGATCTCTCTTATGGAGCATGTGATATTATATAACATAGTAGACACATATGAATTGCTATGTCGCCTTATAATAGTGTTGGAAACCCGGGAGTACATCCATATATGAGGGTGTAAACTACATATTAGTACTCGCCGCGTATAGAAGGGAATTATGAATTAGTATAAAGTCGATTAGATATCTCATAGATTTTCATTTAGATATTAGACATGATTATAGTAGCCGATTTGATATCGGGTATTTAGTAGAATATAAAGTTAGTAACTTGAATCATCCATGGTATGGATCAATTTGAACTAAATCCAAAAATAAGGCCTGCTAATGTAAATCATAAAGTGAAAGCAACTAAAGTCAGAATAAGCCTTCTAATACTTATTAAATTATATAACTTATAACTTTAATATCAAACCAATCATATAGTAATGTTTTTTTAATTGGATTTATAGAAAACACTTGAATGGAAAGTTAAGGTTCTTCATCTAAATGCAAGTTGCAGGAGTTCACCGGAGACGTCCTCAAGGTTAGAGTTGTCTTTATAATATTCATAAGTTGTCTTTATTTTTCATCTTTATTAACTTGTAAAAACAAGTCATATCTCAAATTCATTAAAGAACAAAAACGTAGCTTGTTTTGTGGGTTAAATTAGTTGTACATAGGCAACAACTGCTATTGCATACAAGATTAGTTGTTAAATCATTTATTTAAAAAATTAAGATCATCTCAAGTATTCATGTACAAAGATGTCCACATAATTTCTTGAGATAATGATTAGTTAAATACTTTGATTGATATTACTTTTGAACAATTGCTTAATGTGAAGCTTAACTTTACGTAAATTTGAGGTTATGAAGTACAAATATTATCGGCTTGTATTCAACTGTATAAGATCTTTAAAATAGTATATAAAAAGCTCAAAACAGAGTTGATGATTAATGGTGTATCTATATCTAGTGAAAATTTAGCATGCCTAATTTCTAAAATGTTGGGAATTCCGAGTTACTATTGCTAGTGCTAATTTACTACTGCTGGTTCAGAGTTGATGTTGCTGCTAAAGATTAAAGAAAACATACTAAGTAGTTAGTATTGTTAGTTATATTAGTTAGTACTGCCAGTACATTGTTAGTACTGCCAATATATTTAGTATTGTTAGTTAATATTTAGTGTTGTTAGACTTATATAGTTAGTACTGCTATTATGATATGCATGAGTTAAATTTGGAATAGATATGCATTATCATTGTACGCGTTTTGTAAGCCTATTAGGGTTTCCTTAGTGTATAAAAGGAGCCCTATGACATAGTTAGAGATATGCATAGAATTCATATCTCATAGTTAGTTATTCTGTAACCTAGGCAGAATATTAGCAATCAATATATTCAAAGTTTATTATTCATTGTTCTTCTTAGTATTACAAGTTAGATTCCGCACAACTTGTAGTATTCACAATCATAGTTTCTCTTATAGTTAGTTTGGATTTATCCAGGTTAACTAAGCTTTAACAAGCTAAGAAGATCTATTCATTGGGATCAACAAGTGGTATCAGAGCTTGTTGAGAAACTCTTGAAACTCTAAATAAGAAGTACACTATATCTAACTAGATTATTAATCAAAGGAAAAGTTGAAATCCAGTCAGAAAGTATTGTAAACATACCCCATTTTTAATCGATATCAGCGGGGTAGGGGTATATTTTTTGGGGTGCCCACGTGTTAATACAACAACTCAAGCATAGAAAAACGACTCGAAAAGAGACATTTTTTTTTTAAAAAACATTTATTCAATATAAAAGTTAAATCATAGGTCCAAACTATTTCATTATTCATACAACTTTTTTGAAAGGTATTTCTTTGAATGATTTTCTTGAATAGGGCCTTCAAATTTAGATGTTTCATTAATTTCTACTCTATATTTCTCCAATCACCGAAGTATATTACCTTCAAGGACCTGAGATTTAAAATACATGCTTTTTAAAATCGGCAACCAATTAATGGTGTTTGGGATTACCAATAGGTTTTTTGTTTAATATATCCTTGAAATAATAGGTGGGGTGTTCCCCAAACATCTCTAATCTCCGATAAACTCAAAGTATCTTGTTCATTAGTGATTCCCTTGATTTAACTAGGTGGATCTGGATAAAGTTAAAAGGGGTATTATTATAAGCCTCATGAAGCGATCGTTACCATATCATTATGTGGGGGTTCCAACAAGGTATGGCCCTACTAGACTCAAAAAACCTCGCATTAATTTGTGTGCAGATTTATTTTATACAAGCATCCGTTGGGTCATATTCATGACACTTGACGATAGCCAGTCATCCAGGATGGGATCGGTGGCACAAAGCCTCCCCAAAATAGTATTTTCCATGTATAATGCGATATGACATTCTAACGGCAATTAATTAATTCATGATTTTTGAGGGCTCTTTTATCTAGGACGGACGTTAATCTAATCTTATAATTACAAGGCTACTAGCATACAATATTTTTTCTCCCTTGTGTTCTCTTTAAAAACAAGCATGTTATCTCCTCGCGGGTTTATTAAAACAATTATAGTGTATAAATGAGAGGCTATGAACTCACTTATTGAGTCGGAAGAGAATTTCGATAGAATATTAACCTTCGGAGCGGGGTAAGCGTGCCTCGATCATCCGAGACCTATACAATTTGTTAATGGAGTCTTAGGTTTCTTGCGATATGATTTAATGAAAACCCCATATATTAAATATATAGTATATGGTAGTCATGTAAGTTTATATGATGATAATGCGCGTGAATACAATAATTATTTCCACCTTAATGTTTTATAGGTTTTTTAAATGTTTTTTTATTTAGCCAATTTTACTTTGTATTGTCCTCTATTGGTCCAAAAAAAGCCCTATAGGCCCATGAAGCGGCCCAGATTAAGTTCTATTAGGTTGATTTAATAAACCAAAAGACCAGGTCTTAGCTCAATTTATTAAGCCCACGTGGTGTGGGCTTAAAGCCATTGTCCAAATCAGGTCTATTTTAATGACATTGCGTCCAGTGGCCATTAAGGCCTTTGGCCCCTATTGTAAGCTTGTAAATGAGTCTTATTATAAATTTTTGGGTTCTTGAGGTCGGGACATGTTTATTAGTATCAGTAAAGTTAACTTTTAAAAATTTCCAAGGGGATGGGGGTACTACCACCTCGGGTTCTTAGTGGGTTAAAAATGTTTTTATTAATCATAGTGTTCATGAGACATAAAATTTTTAAATTACGTGTAGGTTTACATAAATAGTCGTATTTTGAATAACCCGTTAAATGATATAATTGAACACTTATACATCCTTAGTTTCATTAATTAGTATATAATAGATACCAAATGTTACTTTTATACTGATTTTAAGTATACATATAGCTTTTGATCAATCACTTCACAAAGGTCAGTTGCAAAAAATTCGGACCTGAACTAACTCACTTGTCCCCCTTGTTGATGCTATTTACAATACCATAATGAATTGGTTTTTGAGCATCCAATGGTCCTGTACCTACATGTGTTTTATCTAGGTCTCATATTTTTAGCGTTTTAACCAACTCAGACTTAAGTATGACTTTTTGGGCCATCTGTTTCTCGACAAGGTCAGAATCAACCTAGTTTTAGTATTTTTGTCCATTAACTTACTCAATTTTTACCATTCCAATGGGGGAGGGGGATCCGAATTGGCTACATGTTCACAAAGACTTATGTCTACAACTTTGAGGTATTCAAGATCAACTCTCAATGTTAATCAAAATTCCCAGTGAACTTACTGTTAACTTTCGCCTAAACTTCTTTAGTGTTTCTAGCTTGGTTTAATAGTGATTGAGCAATTTTTAACCTAGATCTAAAGCTCTGCATGAATATTGTATTACGTGATTCCATCTATGATAGTTACATATAATATACATTTTGATAAATCAACAATAAAATGATAACAAAACTTTTAAAGTTTTACCAACAAGAAAATGATTCGATGATGATGATCAAGATGATCAATAATAACAACAGACTTTGATTGTAGTCTTCAAATCCAAGCTTAGTCTTTACTTCCAAAAAAAAACTCTTTGATCTGCATTTTCTTCCTTTCTACCCACAATGCTTTTTAAATACACAATTAACTTCAGCCCCTAAAGTGTACAAAGTCCTTCTTTAAAACCCTTTAAATCACTCCTAAAATACAAGAAATATACTAGGTTGTCATTTTTACTAGTGTTCTTCTTGATTGATCTTTAAAAATTTATGGAATGGGTGTTTGAGTGAGATGAATGGCATCTAAGGGTGATAGAGAGAGAGCTAGATCTGATTTTGAGTTGAAAATATGAGTTGTGTGTGTGTTTGATGGTAAAAATTTGGTTTATATATGCATGGAGATGGAGTGCCAAGTGTCTAAGTGCATGAAATGTTGTTGCACCATCACCCTAGCCAATCACAAGGGAGGATTTTCCTTGTTTGTGCCGCCCCCAATGGGGTGTGACATTAGTGGGATAAGTTTAAAAACTTGTCCCACATTTTGTAAATGCGCGTATTTTTCAAAGTCTGATATTTAAAAAGGTACGATTTATAGTCGTTTTTCGTAAAACGTAAAAAAAATCAATAGTACGGAGACATCGGAAACATATAGAACAAATGAAAGCAATATAAAATTTTTACTATGGCATTTTGGAAAAATTTAAACGTCATGGGCTTAACGTAGGGAATTCGCTCGGTTCGTCTAAAACGGTCGCGTTAATTTACAATTGTATAGCCTTAAGTCTCCGGTTAGTAGTGAGTTCATATTCGACATAAAAATGAAAATTATAATCTAATACTCGAGATAAAAGCAAGTAGAAATCGACAAATAGAAATAAAAAAACAAATGACCTGGTGTTGACAGTATAGAGGAAGGTGGGGATTAATACGGGGGAATTAAAGTACGGGAAATAGGTGGAAAGGTTTAATTATAGAAGAGAGAAAGAGAGTAGCATGTTAGGTAGATAAATGCAAGTATGATTGTGGCGGTTTAATATAAAGTAGAGGGAGGAAAGCGTTTAGAGAAGGATCAAGGAACATGATAATATAGTAGTATATTGCGGCAGCAGCGAAAAAAAAATTAATAAGATGGAGATGCATGGGGGTAGGAGTAGGAATGGAGATTTACAAAAAAGGGTTAGACAATACCGTCGGATTTGAAATATAAAGGGGGTGAAAGCTACAAAGCAAAATAATAACAGGGGAGATAAAAAAAAATATGCAATGAGGATACAATAGATGCAAGAATAAGTACGGAAATACAAATGTAGGGAACACAGAATAAGACAAAATGGGGGAGAATACAAAAGAATAAAGTAGGGGGGCCCTGAGAGAGAACTGAAAAGGGTAGAGAATATGATATAAAAATTATCTGACCTAAAACATGCGGGATTGTCACAACATTTTCCCCCTAAATATGGATCTTCCGTCCTCGAAGATCAATTTCGTCTTGTCGACCGTTTTCTTATTTTAAAATCAAAGAGCATGAGGTATATTTCTGCCATATTGATCTCCCATTTCCCTAGTCTATTCACGGTCCACGGCTTAGTTCCATCGAACCTTAACACTATAGGAATTCGACTTTGCTTTAAGAAGGTTTCACTTCATTATCCTTGATTTGCAATGGGTTTCAATGAAATGCAATTTCTCGTCGGTCCTTACATTCGCCGAGGAGTGGAATGATAAGATCTTCTTTTGATAAACCATTTTTTTAAACTTCGACTCATGGAATGTTATTGCGATACTCCGTGACTGCTCTCGGGGTAATTTTGTGTTTTATGGCCTCCTTGGACTCTTTGATAAATATCTTTAATGATCCAATATAACGGGGACGGTAATTTCCCATGTTTTTCAAAATCTAACAACACCTTTTCCCCGGGTGATACTTTTCAGCATAACTTTTGTTACCCACTTCGAACTCCAAAAAAGGGTTTACGTCTCACAGTCCTCGCATAACTTTATTGTCTGCTACGAGGTAGCATAATAGGCTCTTGATTTTGTACAATCATCTCTGTCGTTTCAACGAATTCATTTCTGGAAGTCCTGTGAGCTTGGCATCCTCCAAACCTCACTACCAACATACAGGCGAATCTTCATTTCTTCTATTATGAGTTTGAAAGGTGCGACTTTAATACTAGTGTGATAACTATTATTGTATGAGAATTCAGCTAAAGGTAAGTGCTTATCCCAGTCACTACCAAAGTCAATCACGCAAGCACGCAACACATCTTCCACTGTCTTTATCGTTCCTTCACTTGACCATTAGTTTAAGGATGATAACTGTGCTCCAGATCCAAATCATCCTAATGATTTTTGAAGGGATCTCTTAAATCCGGATACAAAACGAGGGTTTAGGTCCGAAATAATCGACACGGGCACCCCCGTGCCTACAAACAATCTCCTTCAAATACCATCGAGTCAACTTCTCCATTTTAAACTTCTCATTCATCAGAATCAAGTGAGCAGATTTAGTCAATCAGTCACAATGACCCAAATCGAGTCATATCCAGATGATGTTCTTTGAAGCTTTGAAATGAAATCCATTGTTATTCTCTCCTACTTCCAAACAGGGATTTAGGGGTTGTTGGGTAGTTAATTGCGGCTTTTTGATGGTTCGGCTTTGACTTTACAATGTCAAGCTCGTACAGACATAAGGTCGCAAATGTCAGCCTTCTTTTCGGCCACCCAGCTTATTAACTTCTTCAAATCATGGTACATTTTGTCTGATCCAAGATGAATGGAATATTTTAATTTATGAGATTCCCACATGATTAGGTCTCTCAATCCTCCAAATAAGGGTAACCATACTCGTCCTTTCAGACCATTTTTACTGTTACCATCTGGCAGGGGTCGAACTTCACGTAATGGCTTCTTTTGCCAAGAAATCCTTCGGCTTATTATTCCCCTTCTTGCACGCTTCAACTTGTGCATTTTAAATTTGTTAGTTTACGGTAAATTATTATGCACTGTCACAACCAAAGCACGCACTCGAATCGGCTCTTTATCCTTTCATGCTCAACGCATCAGTGACAACATTCGCCTTCCCTGGGTGATACGGATAACACATATCGTTAATCTTTCAGACAGGTTTTCGTTCCACCTTACGCTTGCCTCATGTTTAGCTCTTTTTGATCCAAAATTAATATTGTAGGCTTTTGTGATCGGTTGTTATAACCGTTTCACTTTTGTGCAGTAAAATATAATGTCTCCATAATCGAAGAGCAAAATACCACCGCTCCTAATTCCAAGTCAGGGTGTCTAATTTTCTTCATTCTTGCTAAGTGTGGTCTCTAAAGGGAGTACGCAATCACCTTTTCTCGTTGCATCAACACAGATCCAAATCCTTTAAGGGATGCATCACAATATACAACAAAGTCTTCGCTTCTATTGGGTAGTGATAATATTGGCGCACTACACAATTTCAGCTTCCAATGTTTGAAATGCCTCCTCTTCGTTGTTTCCCCATACAAACGGATTATTTTTCTGAGTGAGTTAGTTAATGGTTTGGATATTAGAGAAAACTCCTTAATAAACCTTCGATAATAAGTCCTGTCCATAACCCAAAAAATTGTCAGATTCCAAATTGGTGTTTGTAGTTGTCGGTTTGCAGCCCAATTTTTAATGGCTTCAATCTTCGCAGGATCAATATGAATTCCACTACTATCAATCACATGGCCAAGGAATTGTACAGAATCAAGCCAAAAATCACACTTTGAAAATTTTGCGTATAATTTTTCACTCCTTAGCAAATTCAAGATAGTTCTATCAATGTTCTATAATATTCTTCTTTATTTTTTGGAATAAATTAGAATGCTCATCAATGAACTCGATCACAAACTTATCAAGATACGGCTTGCACACGCGATTCATTAAGTCCATGAATACTGCAGGTGCATTAGTCAGCCCAAAAAGGCATTACTTGAAACTCATAATTTCCATAGCGTGGTTCTAAAATGCTGTTGTCCTAATTAGAAGTCTGCCTCGCGGATACTACAAAGTTGATGTTAAACCAGACCGTAGACCTATCTGCGATAAACACTAGTACCTTGCGAGTTGATCCAAATTGTCCAATATTAATCCTTGGTAATGGATATCGATTCTTGATCGTCAACTTGTTCAGTTCTCGGTAATCAATGTATATTCGAAACGATTCATCCTTCTTCTTTACAAACAATCCGGGCTTCCCTATGGTGTCGAGCTCGGCACGAATAAAACCTTTCTCATACAAACTCTTGTCGTTGCTTGGACAACTCCTTCATTTCGGGATGGTGCTATAACGCTATGGCGCATCGGGCCACAGGTTGCAGCACAGAGGATAAGAGAATACGGAAATCAACTTGCCCTAGGTGGCGGAAGAAAAAAGTCGAGGTAAATCTTCAGAAGAATTACCTTGGAGGTAAATCTCTGGGTTAACAGAGGGACAACTTCTTATCGGCTTCTCTTCGGTTCTGGCTCGGTTACGTGTGCCTAAAATTAGGTCACACCCTTTCTCGAGTTACTTTTGTATTACTTTATACAAATTAACGATCTTCAATCGGGAATTATTTCTATCTCCTTTCGATAACCAACGTCTTACATTACAAGGGGTATCCTAACCTTTTTCTCACCACTTTATATTGGGAATCAATATCGTAGGATACCAATCCATCACCTAATATGGATAATCAAAAACGCCTAGTTCAAATAAACATTAAATCGATTCGATAAGAACGGGTTTTTAAAAGATTAAGTGGTACACCTTTTCTCACATTTTGGTACTTACTACTTCTCCATTGGCCAATTCGACTTCCATAGCTAGGAAATAACTCATAACTTTTCGAATCAAAGGAATCAAGCGACAGAGTTAGCAATTGGGAAGAGCGAAGTCATAAGAGTGATTCACACGGGCGAATTTCGAGTCAAAAGTGAAAAGTGAGTCCGTCATACCATGATGGGTATGCTAATAAACCCCATACTTTTCTAATTCGTTATTATTCATCCTCTGAACACATCTCGGAATTTTTTACCCACGTTACCAACAGGAGGATTAGTCAAAAAGAACAGGATTTAGAAACTTCAACTTCAAGTCGGGGTATCAATAGTCGATAAATAGATTAAAGTGTTCCAAAGAATTTCATGATGGAAAAGAAAGGGGAATAGGATAAATAGGAAGAAGTAGGGATTACAATTGTCAAGTAAGGGAACCGCATCCACAGATGGGGACTTTGATTGGGAAAAGGATATAAGGCGTACTATGCAGATTGTCCTACTTTGTAACCACTTTTGCAAATCCATAAACAAATCTTTTATTTTTTTGAGAAAAATTACAGTTTTTAAATAATTGAATCTTTCTCAATTCTTATGGGTTGGACCACTATTCAACCCTTGCATGGGCCCCTTCTAAATTATAACGGAGGGCACGACTATATAATTTAGGAATTAGCAAGGCAAATGCTTAGTTCGTTAAACTAATTTGTTCATCATATTTAATTGTCACAATCATGCCTTATAATATTAGATAAGAATAGAATATCAAAAAATGATTATACAGAACCCGTTAATATGGTATGAAAGTAATTTATTTACAAGATGTTTTTTTAATAAATAATTTTTATGGTCGATAGCAACTATTTATTAATTCTCAATTAAAAACTCATAAAACTGATGACAATTTAAATTTTTTCAGGTGATTATTTTATTAACTTATTAAAACAATTTAAAGTGGTTTGCAACATTTTGAGCGCGTAGTAATGAGTGGTTCACAAAATGATGGGTGTGTGGTGAAATGATTACAATATGATAGGAAATGAGTTTAGCCATAATCATAATGAGATCCATGATATTCGATGGCGATTGAGATACAACCAGAGAAGAAATTACAAACACAATTCAAATCATTAATGAGTATTCATTCATTGCATTGCATCAAACAATAGGAACAGTTAAAAGAAACAAGAAAAAAGAAAGATAACAATGACACACGTTTTGAATTTAAAAATCATAAAAGATAGTCATTTCATTATACACAAACGGAGTCTTAGTTGTATCGTGACACAGTTACATGTCGCATATCTATTGCTTTACAAACTCACTATGGAACTAGTTCTCTAACTGTTATCTCAGTTTATGTTATAGTGATTTACAAAAGTACTTCAAATTGTGAAACTCTAATCTACTAAGAGTACTAAGGTGGTCCACGTCGTGGCTCGGGAAGGCCCCTCCGGTCCCATCTAAATGAAGTTTCTTCGATTTCTTTCTCGGATCGAAGCTCATTACCTTCATCATGGATGGTGGCTTAGGAACAGCCCCCCCACACATGCGAAACCAGTCATCCTAGAGAAAACCTCTTGTTACACACCCATAAGATGCATGTAATTCTCTCACCTATCATGCTCCATACGAGCCAACTTCCAACGTCCATCTCATCCTCAACTAATTTCTTCTTCGATAGTAGCATTCTCCCTACTCTCTAAACACCGTCAACCTCTCTAAAACATCACCTAAACTGCTCAAAGTTTCCCAAAATCCATGATTAGGTATCTCTCTCTCTTTTTTCCCCCGATCTTAATTCTTTGATTTAAGAAGCAGTAATTTAGTTTGACTTGTTCCACAACTCAGCTCCTTGTGACTCTAGACTCGTGCATGGGACGCCTATAAAATCACGTTTAATGCCCCAGGTTTTGCCCATCCACCGACATAAGATGAGTATGAGCAGGAAGATGGCTTCCTACTCAAATACACCCCTCAGGAAGTCGATTAAGCACGGTGCGTAACAGCATAAGGCTATGGGTGATAGTCCCAAAAAGTGTACTCAAAGGTTGCAACGTCGGCCCGCCTTTTCACTCTGACTAGAATCAGATGATACAGAATTCCAGATGATCAGCATTGGTGGCTCTGCCACTTAGGTGGCTTCTTAGAATTGGATGACACACTCAGTGGTCAGGGTTTTGTCATCCCTGCATCCCTCATAAGGAATTATCAAACTCGCATTGTCAAAATCGAGCACAATACAACATCGTCGTCTTCAATAATCATCTTATTAACACCTTCATTGTCACCATCATTATCCTCTAACCAACCCAATTAACACCGGGCTAAGGATGTGGGTCTACTTGTGGGGATTAGTGAGTCACTAGCCCCATTTATTCGGTTCTGGGTTTCATTCCGGGGGTCTTCGTCTGGATCTTCTTTTACGGGTTTTATTCCATCATCACCATCATAATCTACTAAACTCAAGTCGTCCCGAAATGTCAAACCATTTCTTTGGGACTATGGTCATCCACAACTTGGTTCGGATCAGGGATTAATGGGTTTTCTCTGGGATTTGCTTCGTTCGTTCGTTAAGAGATGGTTATGGATTCTTTATCCAATCCGCGTTCGTATTAATAATCTCGTTATTAGTATTTATAAATAATCACATAATCTACATTTATATTCAAAATAAATGTGAAAATCTCATATTTACAACATATATATATTTTTACAATTTATTCGATTAAAAGAAATTCTTTCATTTTGTGTCCCGTCGCAGGTATTCGGGAGTATTTCTTATTGCACCGTTATAGTCAAAATAGATTTCAAAAATTCTCTTCGTTTATTGTTCTTTTGATAAATCTTTTGTTCTCTATAACTTAAAGCTCTTGGATACCTATCTGTAACGCCCAATTTTAATCGTTTATAAGCGGTAAAGGGTCATTTCGGGGTGGGTGCTTCGTGTTAAACAAACAACTCAAGATAGATAACGACTCGAAAAAAGAGACATTTTTAATAAGATTTATTCGAAATAAAATCGCTACAGCTTGGCTCCCAAGCTATTCAAATTCATCACAACATTTTTTGAATTGTATTTTCGAATGATTTTCTTGAAAAGGGCCTTTTCAATATTATATGTTTCATTAATATTCAAATATCTCCATTCACCGAAATTACCTTCCAAGGACCTGAGGATAAAACATGCTTTAAAAACCGTCAACAATATTGTTGAGTTGAATCCATAGTAGTTTATATATAACAACAACCATTAAAAATATGTTGGGTTCTCCAACATTAATCTCCGAACACAATAGTATCAATTCTCAATATTCATCATGATATAACGATGTGGATCAAGGGACAATGGTAAGTGGGGGGGGGGGGAATTATTATAAGCTCATGAACTCGAACGTTAATATCATTTTGTGGGGGGTTCTCCAACAAACGGTCATGCCCCTATACACCCTCGCTATGAGTGCATTATTATTTCTCTATATAACGCAATCCGTTTGTGTCATATTCCCGACACTTGCGATAACCAGGTCGTCACGGATTGGATAGGTGGGCAAGACTCCAAATAAGGTACTATTCCATGTATAAGCGTATGACATCTACCGGCATTACAATTCTGATTTTCCTGTGGGGTGGTTCTTTTATCTACCGAGAGTTTAATCTAACTTATAATAAATCAAGGCTACTAGCATACAATCTCCCTTGTGTCAATTTTTAAAAAAAAAACATGATGTTTCTCCCTCGCGGGGGGGTTTATTAATACACAATTAAAGTGTAAAAAAATAGTCGAGGTAATGAAGCTCACTTAGTCGTTGTCAAGAAGGCAATTGAGAATATGATAGATTAGAACTTGAGGGCGGGTAAGCGCGTCGATCAACCGTGACCAATACAAAATTGTAACGGGTCTTAGCGGTTTTCTAGTCGATAAGATTTAATTTAAAAATCATAAATTAAATAAGTATATGTATACATGTAGTTTATATGATGATCATGCTCTTGAAATATAATTATTTCACACTTAAAGTTTTCTAGGTTTTTAACTTGTTTTTATTAGCCATTTTACTAGTATTGTCCAAATTGGTCCAAAAAGCCCAATAGGCCCATTAAGCAAGCCCATTAAGTTATTAGGTTGATATTATTAACCCAAGACCAGGTCTTAGCCCATTAATTAAGCCCAAGTGGGTTGGGCTTAAAGCCAAGTCCAATATGTCTATTTTAATACATTGGGCCTAGTGGCCCAATTAGGCCTTATGGCCCATTTAAGCTTGTAAATGAGTCTTATTATAAATTTTCGGGTTCTCGAGGTCGGGACATGTTTATTATCAGTAAGTTAACTTTTAAAAACTCCCAAGAAGTGGGTCCTACCACCTCGGGTTTTAGTGGTAAAAACGTTTTATTAATTATAGTGTTCGTGTAGACGTAAAATTTTATATACGTTTAGGTTTACAAAAATAGTCGTATTTTAATAACCGTAAATGATATAATTGAAAACTTTACATCCTTAGTTTCATATTTAAGTATATATTACAGATCCAAGGTTACTTTTATACTTATTTTAAGTATACATATACTTATGATCAAATCACTACACAAAGGTCAAGTTGCAAATTCGGACTGAAAACTCACTTTCACCATTTTTGATGCCATTTACAAACCATAATGAATTGGTTGATCATCCAATTGGTACAGAACCTACATGATTTTATCTAGGTCTCATAGTTTTAGGTTTTTAGCCAACTCAGTACGTAAGTATGACTTTTTGTGCCATCTGTATAGCAAGGTCAGAACTGATGTCTTTTGGTAAAATGGTCATAACTCATTCAATTTTTACTTTCCATTGAGTATCCAATTAGCCATATGTTCATAACTCAATTCTCTACAACCTAGGTAAATCAAATCAACCATTAAGCCAACTCAAAAATCCAGAACTTGCTGTTAACAACAGCCCTAAATTTTCAATGATTTCTAGCAAGTTTTAGTAGTTGATTAAGCCATTTTTACCCTAGATCTATGCATGCATGAACTATTTCACCTCTTGATCATCATATATCTTACATGTACATACATAAAATGAAATCAAAAATATATATACAACAAGAACAAGTAGAGATTATACCCAACAAAATGAGGAAAATGATAAATAAATGACCAAAACAATAGAAGCCTTCTACATCACTCTTGATCTTTACCCCAAATTAATTTTTGACCACCATTTTATTTACCCAAAATGACTTTATAATACTTGTATAATCTCAGCCCCAATCTTGAATATAACCTTCTTTAAAACCCCTTTAAATTATCTTAAAAATGCAAGAAACACACTAGGTGACTATATTCACTAGTGTGCTCATTGTTTGATCTTCAAAATTTTTATAAGATTGGTGTTTGAGTGAGATGAATGGCGTCTAAGGGTGATAGAGAGAGAGCTAGATCTGATTTTGAGTTGAAAATATGAGTTGTGTGTGTGTTTGATGGTAAAAATTTGGTTTATATATGCATGGAGATGGAGTGCCAAGTGTCTAAGTGCATGAAATGCTATTGCACCATCACCCTAGCCAATCACAAGGGAGGATTTTCCTTGTTTGTGCCGCCCCCCAATGGGGTGTGATATTAGTGGGATAAGTTTAAAAACTTGTCCCACATTTTGTAAATGCGGGTATTTTCAAAGTCCGATATTTAAAAAGGTACGATTTGTAGTCGTTTTTCGTAAAACGTAAAAATAGTACGAGACACGAAACATAAAAACGAATGCAATAAAAATATTTCTACGGCATTTTGGAAATATAAACGTCAATGCTTAACGTAGAATTCGCCGGTTCTTCATAAACGTCGCGTAATTTACAATTGTAAGCCTTAATTCTCCCGGTTAGTCGTGAGTTCATATCTCAACATAAAAATGAAAATTATAATTAATACTCGAGAATAAAATAATGACCTGGAATTGATGGATTGTCACAAAGACCCGGCAAGTCCCCAGGAAATACTTCAAGAAAATCTCAAACTATTGGTACATCCTCAAGTCGCTTCTTCTCCGACTTGTCTTTAACCTCCTTTGTAGTAACATGTGCCAAAAAGACTTGACATCCTTTTAGCATGTATTCTTGTGTTTTGGAGTACGAGATAATGTGCAGATGAGCCTTGTGTCCCCAGTTGCTTCCGTCACCGTGAACAATTAATGTTTCATTTCCCCAGGGGATACGAACGATCTTCTCGACACACACAATGATTGCTTGGTACTTTGCCTACCAATCCATACCAATTATAGCGTCGAAACTACCAATTTCTACGGGCATTAGATTTATGTTGAATGGGTGGTTCAGGATATTTAATGTACAAACCCTAAGGATAGTGTTCAACCCAATTATTCTCCCGTCGGCTAGTTTAATGTCATAATAGTGATCTAATGCAGTTGGAGTAATAGCAATTTGGGATCTAAATGCAGTGGATACAAAACTTCTATTGGCACTAGTATTGAATAAGATAGAAGCATAGCGGTTGTTTAGAAGGAATGTACCCGTCATGACATTGGAGTCTGGGTTTGTTCCTGCATGCCCTACTGCATACACCCTGACTGGAGCATTGCTATCTCCAACTTGGTTACCATAGTTGTTGTTGTTCTTTAGCTTGGGACATTCCCTCTTAAAGTGTCCTTGGACTCTATACTCAAAACAAGTAGGCTTCTGACCCGACCCAGTGCCCCTCTAATTGTTAGCATTTGTCGTACTTCTACAGTCACAAGCAAAATGGCCAACTTTGTTGCATTTGTGGCATTTAGGAGCACATACTCATTTGTTTTCTCTTTTTCATGTATTATACTTTAATTTTTTATACTCTTGAATGTGATTAAAGTTTATTGTTTTAGATTCAAAATGCTTGAAAACCTTGATCTTTTGCTGACTACAACCTTAAATGTTATGGTAAAGAACAACCAAAGGTTTGTCTTCCATGACCACAAATTTATGGGTTTCATCACTATTGATAAAAAGATCACATTTTGACGTGAAGTATTAAACATGAGATTTCCGTTAGTAGTGCTCTTTGAACAAAATCCAGATACATATAAGGTCAAATCATCCCCAAAAGTGAAATTTATTGATTTTTCTATGCCCGCTGTGTGATTTCGTTTCAGCAAGATAAAACGAACCAACTGGTGATATACGATTAGTTTATTTATTTTGCTTTTTTTAAACTTTTATAGGCTATATATAATCTTGAAACCAAAATAAAAACACATCGCCAAACACCCCTCATATGTTTCATATTCCATTGATAATGTTTTAGTACTGTTGCAAAATGCGATATGGTATTATGTTCTGCCTAATAAAAGTTTGGGATCCCAAACCTGTTATCATACTTATTCGATTTTGCTGTGACTTTAGCATACAAACAAAAGTTCATGAACAATTTAAAATTTTACCATCTGTCATATCAAAAAACTGTGCCAAGGGATTACAAAAAAGAATTAGATTAATATACGGTGTAAAAAATCGTAACTCTGCTAGAGTGCTATGAATGTTGAACTGATATGAAGGGAAACCAGTTTAAGTATAAGACCCTTTTATCTATAGGTACAGGGTGTGTCTGGTCTAATACCAGTATGTCTAAAGTGTCGTTGGTCACTCTTAATATGCAATGCCAAACACCCCTTTAAGTAGTGGATGGTTTTACTTTTTCCATTGAAAAGATATGAATGTTTGCATGACGGACTGCTATACTGCAATTGCCTTTTACATATGTCTTATATGTGTTTTTATAATACATGTTTATCAAACGGACTGGGATGCTGAATATTCTCTTCGTGTTGAGAGTCTCATGATACTTGACGTAGAAAAATCATCAGCGGGCTCCATATATGTGACCTTATGGCACATTTCCTTGCATATTTGAAAAATAGCAAACATTTCAGCAACGATGAAAGATCATTTTGGCAATCCTTTGCAGGTACGCTCATTCTATATCACTTCATTACATTAGTTTTCTTAATTTTTTTAATATAGATTTTAGCATGACATATGAACATGCAAAACACAAAAATGTGTCCACGTTGTACTTAGAAAGAAAAAAAATATAGGGATAATGTATACATTGGCCACCCAAGTATTAAAGATGTGCTCACCCTGATCTTATTTCGAGCAAACCCCAACCACAGACCATGTATGTATTTTTATAGTTATTATAGTATTAAATATGTTTTTACCCTTTTCTTCAAACACCAATCAGGAAGCAACATGTCAAGGAGCTTGGAAAATAGATAAGAAAAGAATATGAAATCAATGGAAAATGATGAGACTTTAATTGCGTTGACATTGTTGCTGCTGATCATGGTAAGTATTACTAAAGTTACTTCTAGACTATTTAACCATTGAATCGTTAAAAGATTCTGAACCCCTCAAATATTTTTATATGGTGAAGTGAAAAGTTGCATGTACAGTAATGAAATGTATATAGATAGCCAATGATGTGATACTATAGGCGTAATACCAAATTGTTGTTGGTGGTTTAAAAAATTACTTGCCTCTTCATTTGTATGTATTCATAATGTTTGTTACTTGAATATGCAAGTTAGTGTTGTGCCTTTAATGAGCAAGCAATTCATGCTCTTTTGTTCTTAGTGTGAATTGTTTTTATTTCCTTTTTTGGAACCTATACACTAAGTGGGAATGCAAAAATCTAACTGCATTGTGAAAGGCGGATTTAGAGTTATGTCAAAGAAAAGATATTCTGCAATGACAGATTGATGCCAATTACTAGATATTACCTACACTACCTAAATCAACTCATCATGGAAAGTATGATGATATGTAAGTGTAATGTTCATGCATAGTTTGCATATAATATCAGCTATATTTATTGTAGATTGGTGAATGAGTATAATTATAGCATTATAGTTTGATTAGTTAATATATGCATAGATTGCAACCAATATTTCATTTTTAGGTCAAGCAAAAATACAACATACAACTATATATTACATGTGTTCAGTTAATGATCAATATTTGAGGTGCTTCAATATTTGGTACAATTTTGTGACTGGGAAAGTATGGTTCGAATAATTGATGTTATGCAAAGTGTGTGTGCTATACACGAAAGCCTATATTGAGACTTAAAAATGTGTTTAGTTAATGCGTATAGAAACGTGTGTGTTTATGTTCTATATGCTTTTGTGCTTTTACAAGTTATCTTCGATACTTCACTCTATCAGCTAATGAGTTTTAAGATTATGAATTCTTCCACACACTCTGTAAGATATAGAATTACAATAATTTATTGTAGCTTATACGTGAGCAACTGATAGTTGTTTGTGTTCTAATGTTATATCAGATGCTTTTGTTTCATATGAACTTAATAGATAAACCTAATTGAAGTACTAAGGATGGGAACAAACGTAAATGAAGCTAAGATAATATCTGGTGGTAGTGTGGGTACTATTTGCGCAATACCATGTATGGTCATTAGCCCGTTTGACAATAAGCTGTCGTTTAAACTAAACTGACGACAGTTCATGTTCAGATTTGCTTTGGTATGACTATTAATAAAAGTCAAGGTCAGACGTTGTCTAAGGTTGGGTTGTTTCTTCAGAGACCTGTTTTCTCTCATGACCAACTATATGTCGTTGTATCGAGGGTCAAGACCAAGAAGGGTTTGAAGGTTTTATGCTGTGATACAGACGGTAATTGTACCAATTCTACGACCGACGTTGTGTATAAAGAAGCTTTATATCAAATTTGAATTGGTTCTATATACTTTGTAAATGCGGATATTTATTAAGTTTTTTTCCTCTTATCCGATTATCATTCATGTATTTTTTATTCCTTATTCACTCTTATAATTTAACATTGATCGTATTTCATTAAACGTTCTGTAAAATTTATCCAAGGATACTCACAAGTCATACCCGCCCATCGGGCGGGTTTTGCAACTAGTATATATATATATATATATATATATATATATATATATATATATATATATATATATATATATGGAGGCGTTATTGTGGTGTACACTTTAAAGTGAAAAACAATAGGCACACTTGTGGATCGTTAGATTTATTTTTATGGATGAGATTCAAAATTTATTTAATAGGGGCATAATTCTAACAAAACAAAAAATTAATAGTACTTGTATACAACAAAAGTCATATGGTCAAACACAAAATTAATGAGTAGTAATAAATGTTTTTTTTCTCTGGACTATTAATGCACGTCATTTTCATACATTATTTACTACTATAATAAAAAAAATCGTTTGCCAATATTTTTTACTTTTTTTTCGTATAATTTTCATGCAATTAATATGTTTTTATACATGAATAGTGATACAATTTTTTTTATGACACATTAATTTCTTGATACATATGTAATGACACACTAGATTTATTGACACATTTATAGTGATACAACAATTGTTTTTGACACATTAACTTCTTTATACATATGTAGTGACACACTATGTTTATCACACAAATTATGTTGACACATATATAATGATACACT
>BQNB010056210.1:12275-38759 GCA_026074375.1 Tanacetum coccineum | reverse complement strand
GAGGTCGTTCTTATATCTCGTGCTGTTGATCTATGAAGTAACACTCGCCAACCCATATTCCGCTGCGACCCATTTTGGGGTGCATACTTGAAATCACAAGATATCTTTACCCCCATGTAGTTGAAATAGTGCACCCGAAAGTAACAAGTTAAACACTGATTTTCTTTGCGGTTATGACATTTGTCTTCTCGGAATGACCTAAAATGAGAATAGGTTATGAATTCTATCACGTGTACTCATTATCTTTCTTGTATATCCACATAGAGAAACTAATCTCTTCTATTTTGTGTACTCATTATCTCTTCTTGTATATCCACATTTGTCTTTCTTGGGTCCCTAAGAGAAACTAATCTCTTCTATTTTGTGTGCAGGATTATCCACATAGAGCTTTAAAGAATAAATGAATTGTTGATAGTGGATGTTCCAGGCACATGACTGGAAACAAGGCCTCCTACCTTTCTAATTTCAAGACTTTAATATGTGGCCCTTTTTGCATTTATGGAGTAGTAGAGGTTTATATCACTGTGTAAATGGTAAAATTAAAACTGAGAAAGTTAGTATTTTTATGATACATCTTATGTAAAAGAACAACAGCATTTCAAAATCATTTTATCTGTGTCACAAATTATGTGCCAAAACTAAACAAGGTTCTGTTTACATGACTCTGTAAAGTCATTATTTTGTCTTCTAGAGTTTAATTTACCTTATGAAAATCAGTATTACTTAAATCCCCAGACAAAACAATATGTACAATTTCAATTAGAGAACATTGTTCCATCAGGATTCGTATTCTTTAATTGCAACTGCTACAACTGAAGAATCTATCAAATTGCAAAGGATGTTTTTCATTTTTAAATTCAAAAACCAAAACAAACTTGTAAAGGGAAACCTTGTAAGTGGTTACCTCAAGAGCTTTTCGAAATGACCACACTTGTGTTGCTTGTCATAAATTAAAGCAACACAAGTCGTCCAGTAAGCCAAAATATTAACACTATTAGCAACCTTACACCTTTCTTCATATGGGATTTGTTTAGGACCTACATCTTCAGGAGCTTAAACCATAAGACCTATTGCCGTTGTTAACACTGATATTTATCAGGTTTAGTTGGGTATTTTCTTAGAACTAAGGATGAAGACTAGTTGCAAACCTCAGTACTTAAATAAGACAGATAAGATAACACAATTGAATCAAAAAGTTAAAACTATTAGATGTATAATGGTACATAATTTAAGAACAAGAGATGTAGTTGAATTCATGGGTCAAAAGGATCAAGAGGGCTGATACAGGGTAATGGGCCAAAATCAATAAAGAGGGAATACAGTAATGCCAGAACTCCACAACAAAATGGAGTTGCTGAGAGAAAGAACAGGACCCTTATTGAGGCTGCTAGGACCATGCTTGCAGATTCACTTTTACCTAACACTTTTTGGGCTGAAGCAGTTAGTACTGCTTGTTATGTTCTAAATAGGGTATTAGTGACCAAGCCTCATAATAAGACACCTTATGAACTTTTAACTGGTAAGATACCAATTATAAGTTATATAAGACCTTTTGGGTGCCATGTAACCATCTTGAATACCATTGATCACCTGGGCAAGTTTGCTGGAAAATCAGATGAAGGATTTTTAGTTGGGTATTCTCTACAAAGCAAGGCTTTTAGAGTATACAATTTAGAAACCAAAAGAGTTGAAGAAAACCTGCACATCACTTTCTTAGAGAACAAACCAAATGTTGCAGGGAAAGGACCAACTTGGCTTTTTGATCTTGATTACTTAACTGATTCTATGAATTATCATCCTGTTAGATCAGAGAATCAAGCTAACCTACATGCAGGTCAACAAGAAGCTAACCAAAATGCAGGTACAGAAGACACTATTGATGCACTGGATTCTGAAAAAGAGGATGAATCTGCTCAAGACTGCTTTGTACTGCCAATATGGCCTTCTTATTCTTCAACAATCACTCCTGTATTACAAACAGATGATAAGAGAGAAGGTCCAAGAGAGGAAGAACAAGTCTTTATGGATGAACTTGAAAGACTTAAGAGGCAAGAAAAGGAGGCTAATGAGGAAGCTGAAGCTCTCAGGAAGAAGTTTGAACAAGAAACTGAGAACTTGGTTATACAAGAAGGAGCTGCTAAGACTAGCAGTACTAACATTTTTAGTACTGTTAGCACACCAGCTAAAGCTAGCAGTACTAACCTAGTTAATACTGTTAGCATACCAGTTAGTACTGCCAGTCCTCATGAGGGACTATCTCTTTCTGATCCAACAAATCCTGAAGAAGATGATTCAGAAATACCTCCACTTGAGGATATTTATCAAAATTCTACTGATGGTATCTTTACTACTTCATCTTATGATGATGAGGGTGCAGTGGCTGACTTTACAACCTTAGAAACTGTTGTGAATGTTAGTCATATTCCCACATCAAGGATTCACTCCTCTCATCCTATAGCACTTATTCTAGGAGATCAAAACTCAGCAGTTCAAACAAGAAGCAAACTACATAAAAGTTCTGGAGCTCATGCTTTTGTAAGCTATGTTCAAAAGCAAAGGAGAAATAATCATAAGGACTTCCAATACTGTTTATTTGCTTGTTTCCTGTCTCAACATGAACCCAAGAAGATTTCAGAAGCACTTGAAGATGAAAGTTGGGTTGATGCTATGCAAGAAGAATTGCTGCAGTTTAAGATACAGAAAGTTTGGGTCCTAGTAGATTTGCCTTATAGGAAGAAGGCCATCGGTACAAAGTGGGTTTATTAAAATAAGAAGGATGAGAGAGGAGTGGTTGTCAGAAATAAAGCAAGGTTAGTTACTCAGGGACATAGGCAAGAGGAAGGGATAGACTATGATGAGGTTTTTGCTCCTGTGGACAGGATTGAAGCCATAAGGATCTTTTTGGCCTTTGCCTCATACATGGGTTTTATAGTCTATCAAATGGATGTGAAAAATGCCTTCCTTTATGGCAAAATTGATGAGGAGGTATATGTCTCACAACCACCAGGTTTTCTAGATCCTAAATATTCTCAGAAAGTCTACAAAGTTATAAAAGCTCTCTATGGGCTACATCAAGCTCCCAGAGCTTGGTATGCTACTTTATCTACTTTCTTGTTGAAGAATTGCTACAGAAGAGGTACTATTGATAAAACTCTCTTCATAAAGAAGGACAAACATGATATCATACTAGTTCAAGTCTATGTGGATGATATCATCTTTGGGTCTACAAAGAAATCTTGGTGTGATGAATTTGAAGCATTAATGAAGAGTAAATTTCAGATGAGTTCAATGGGAGAGCTCACTTTCTTTCTTGGATTACAAGTCAAACAAAAAGCAGATGGTATCTTTATTAGTCAGGATAAGTATGTTGCAGAAATCCTGAAGAAGTTTGACTTTGCAAATGTTAAGACTGCTAGTACACCTATTGAGACTCAGAAGCCTTTAGTCAAGGATGAGGAAACCAGTAATATGGATCTCCATCTTTGTAGGTCCATGATTGGCTCTTTAATGTACTTGACTAATTCTAGGCCTGATATTATGTTTGCAGTATGTGCTTGTTCTAGGTTTCAGGTCACTCCAAAGTCCTCTCATTTAAGTGTTGTCAAGAGAATTTTTAGGTATCTAAAGGGCAAACCCAAACTGGGTCTTTGGTATCCTAGAGTGTCCTCATTTGACCTGGAATCCTACTCAGATAGTGACTATGCTGGAGCAAATCTTGACAGGAAATCCACAACAGGAGGTTGTCAATTTCTTGGCAGGAGACTCATTTCTTGGCAATGCAAAAAGCAGACCATTGTGGCTACTTCTACTACAGAGGCAGAATATGTTGCTGCTGCAAGCTGTTGTGGGCAAGTTTTGTGGATTCAAAATCAAATGTTAGACTATGGGTTCAATTTCATGAACACAAAGATCTACATTGATAATGAAAGCACCATTTGCATTGTAAAGAATCCAGTATATCATTCCAAAACAAAGCATATTGCTATTAGGCACCACTTCATAAGAGATGCTTATGAGAAGAAACTTATTCAGGTGCTTAAAATCCACACTGATGACAATGTAGCTGATCTACTAACCAAGGCATTTGATGTTAGCAGGTTCCAGTTCTTGGTTGTTTCTATTGGGATGATAAATCCATAAGCTGCATTGGTTAAAGGGAGGCAATATGATGTGTTGTATAGTTTGTATGCAGTGTTAAGTATGAAGAAACATGTTAACCATAGGTGATGCATTTCCAGAGGTTTGATAGGATTTAGAGAGTCATTGAGAAGAGTTATTGATGGTACTGAAGCACTCCTGTTACCTACATTGTTCATTCTTTGGTTGGACACAGTTAGTACCGACAGTGCAAAGTTAGTACCGCTGGGCAAAGTTTGTACCGCTATAGAGACGTTGAAGAAAAATACCGCCAAGGGTACAAAGTGTAAATTGAAACGGTTTCCTTGAAATTAGGTCTCCTAAACCTATATAAACCCATCTCAATTGCACAGTTCCTTACGCAATCTCTCTCAAATACTTTCGTATATACAAGCCCTAATATCTCTCTTAACGACGATCACTCTTTCGACTACAATGGCTGTTCTTGATTCATGTCCTAAGCACAATATGGTCGCGTATCTAGAGAAGACTGAAGGGAATGCAGAGTTTCACGAGATCATTGATTTTCTTACGCGCAGTTCCATTCATCATGCTCTCACTGTAAGTCCAGTTGTTTCTACTACATTTGTTGAACAGTTTTGGACGTCTGCTAAGTCCAAAATAATCAACAATGTTAGGCACATTACTGCCAAAGTAGCTGGCAAGCCTGTGTCTATCTCTGAAGCATCAATAAGAAGTGATCTTCTTTTTGATGATGCTAATGGGATAGACTCACTACCTAATCAGGCTATATTTGATGCTATACAGCTTATGGGGTATGAGGGGGATTTAACAGTGTTAACATTTAACAAAGCTTTGTTTTCACCCCAATGGAGGTTTTTATTTCATACAATGAATCATTGTCTTAGTTCAAAAAGCACCTCTTGGGATCAAATTCCTACTAATATTGCCACTGCTGTCATTTGCTTAACATCTAATCAGAAGTATAATTTTTCTAAATTAATTTTTGATGGTATGCTTAGACATTTAGATGCAAAGAAGAAGTTTGTCATGTACCCACGTTTTATTTCCATCTTTTTAGATAAACAACTAGCTAATGTACCTGTACCTTTAGATCATTTTCCTGTAAATGCTTTAACAAGTAAAGTCTTTTCTTTCATGGTTAAAAAGGGTAAACATTTCTCAGGGAAAGTCACCCCTTTATTTGCTTCTATGTTGGTACAACCAACTGAGGATGAGGGTGCCCCTTTAGAAAGACTGATATGTGTTTAATTACACATACCATTTTTCATATTAAGCGGACTTAAATGAATAAAAACGTACCAAAAATACATTTTAGAACCAATCATTACTGTCTGTTCTGGATGCTCCGGATTGATTGCCACTTTAATCCTTTCCTCTTTTACTTTGTTCACCGGAGGGGATTGGTCTTCTGGTCCGGAGATCATTGCGCATTCAACGGGAATGATTTTACTACTTTTTAGCGTAAGTGTTCCTCCCATAACCGGGAACTTTATCATTCCGTGCGTTGTTGATGTGATCTTTATTTTCCGCACCATGTCTTCCAAGTGATTCCATTAAAACGGAGACTGTTGATCTTACCACCATGGAAGTCCCTCCATGATGATGTTGAATGTTCGTCATCCTCGACCTTCACCAAAAGTGTTTTGTCTTAATGGCCATTTTTTTCACCGTTGAACCTATAGCGAAGTTGTGGTACGGGACCATTTGGTTCTACTTTCCGGACGGAGTCGATTAAAGCAGTGCTCGTAAAGTATTTCAAATGATGATCCTCCGTCAATACACATGCGGTGCACTTGGTGCCCTCCAACCTCTGCTTCTATTATTAGGGGCCCTTCTGCTCCCTCATCGTTCCCTAGGGACGGGAATGATATTTCGAGGTCGGGTGAGAAACTTTGAGTTATCTTTCGTCATACTGTTTTTTGCCGAGACTGAATCATTAAGATTTCCTGAGGCTTTTCTTTTCCGGAGGTTTCACCTTTCTTTTTCGGCTGTTCTTTTCCGCTGTTTTGCTTCAGCTCCCGAATTATGTGTGACAGTTTCCCGGCTTTGAGCATGTCCTCAATTTGTTTCCTCAGATGGTTGCATTCATCTGTATTGTGCCCCACTTCTCCGTGAAACTCGCAAAACTTGTTTGCGTTTCGCTTTTCAACCGGGGTTGTCATTGGAGGTGGGGTCTTGAATTTTCCTTTTTTACATGGCCAGAATTTCATTCGGAGTTTCGTGAGAAGTAGTGAACTATGGCTGTGGTCTATTTCTCGTCTTATGTTTGGCCGCGGGAAGCCCCCTCCCCACCCCCCCCCCCCCCATCCCCTTCCCCCCCCCCCCCCCCCCCCCCCCCCTCCCCCCCCCCCCCCCCCCCCCCCTCCCCCC
This sequence comes from Tanacetum coccineum, assembly GCA_026074375.1. Classification (NCBI taxonomy): domain Eukaryota; kingdom Viridiplantae; phylum Streptophyta; class Magnoliopsida; order Asterales; family Asteraceae; genus Tanacetum; species Tanacetum coccineum. Next base: position 32,267 of record BQNB010056210.1, on the reverse strand, counting down.
ATTTTTTGTAATTTGCCTTGGATTCCTTCCTGGTGACTTCAGGCCTGAGGATCTTTTTCCCTTTCATTGATTTGAAGGCCGCCTCTTGCCTTGAAGAAAAGGACGTGGGCAACCTGCATTTCATTTTGTCTATGTTTTTGGAATTTTTTCGTGAAATCATTAGATGAGCTCAGGATTTTGAGTTCCGTGCACGAATCGAAGATTTTCTCTACACTCGGTGCTCCTTTAACATTTCCACTTTCCGACTTATACCTTTGTATGAAGTCTTCTGTGGACTCTCCATCTCTTTGTTTGATGTTGTGGAGCACTATGGGGTCTTTGATGCATTTTTTCTGTTGGAGGTAGTTTTTCAGGAATGCTTTCTTAGATCATTGAACTATATATTGATCTGGGGGGGATCGTCAAAACCTTACTCGGGCATTTCGGTGAGATGTGAATTAAACTTGTGTCACCTGTTGGATGGCCACCTTTTCGTTTTTGCCGCTGCCTGGAAGATTTTCAAGTGATCTTCAGGATCTTCGCTTCCGTTGTATGTTTTCACATGACTTGGCATTCGTGTTTTTGGAAGTTGAAATGGACGTTTTAGAGACTTGTGAAAGATCAGTCTTCGGCACATTCCCAAGGTTGGGATAGTTCATCATCTTCAACACTGGATTTTTCCTTCGATAATTTAGACTTCCAATGCCCGCCTTCACTATCTTCACTTTCAGAGTAATTTTCCATATACCTTGAGCTTTCCTGACGGCTATTGGAATATACGGAGGCACTCCGTCCTCTGCTTCCGAGTCTCTTGAACACGGTGCTCTCCCTTCTTTCGCATTATTCTTATATTCATGCAGGGAGATCTGTTCTTTCGCGCCTCAATCTAGTGAAGACGCTAGAAATGCGATGCGGGCTGCGAGAGATTCTCTGTCTTCTTGGCGATATTGTTCTGGATTCAGAATACTCTGATTCCTGTGCCCTAGTGCTTTTCTTCCGGGCATTGCCAAAGTCGAGCCTTGCTTTTACTTCCTCCAGCTTTTCTTTCTTTCTCTTCTCATACTCATACTTATCTGCCATGATTGGTAAGTAGTTTCTCATAGTCGCTTTTCACAGAAACTCTTCCAGAGATTCTACCAGAGGCATGTAGTTCTCACGGAGTCCTGAGGGATTTGTTTGTTCTTCCCTGTCGTATTCCGCACATCGAACTTGAGATGACTAGGGGTGGGTTGTTCGTGATTGCTCATGGTGAGTATTTTCAAGGAACGCAGTTATATCGGTTCCACGGATGGCGCCAACTTGTTAGTACAAAAAATTCGTGTATGAGGGTGTAATTATGGGTCTTATATCATTTATTGGGCTGGGCCAATCAATGGGTTGTGACGTAGATCTTGCACTAATCCAGTGTTGAAGAGATAATCTGCATAAATGAGAGTAAATTGGTTAGCCTTTACCGCAGGGCGGACCCGCGATTAAGCTACGGTGAGGGAGTAAGTATACATGTTTGTCATGAGAATGTCAGAGTATGTGTGTATTATGTTTAGACAGAATGTACCATTTTGGGGTGTGAATGACCCTATTTATAGGCAAGCCAATACCTAGGGTTCCATAGTATTATACGCTTGTAACTGTTGGTGGCCGGAGTGGGTCTCTTGTCGGGCAAGGGTCCACGTGTAATCGTGTTTGCGGACGCGAGTGTTCTTCCGCGGTCAGTGTTTGTCCGCGGAGATGCAACAGGTGCGGCTTTGAAGATACTCACGTGCGTCTTTGGAATATCCGGAGCATGACCCTTGTCAGGCTTAGCAGTCCGGCTATTTGTTATATTGGTCCTGGGCCCATATGTGTATATTATGAACTAAGCCCAGTAAGCTTGATGCTCATATTATACGTCATCAATGGTTAATTCATCAATAGTCCACATCGCTTTAAACACGTGTTTGAATAGAATGTTAAGACACCCTCTTGCAGGTCCTACTGTACTATCCTAACTTTTGGACTTTTTTGCACTATGTGTAATCAATCCATGGTTAAAGGCATTCCGCATCATATCATATACAAATCTATGGGTGTGAATCGGGTCGCGTCGGTCGGGTTCGGGTCGGGTCAATTCGGGTCAAAGCTAAAAAAATTCATACCCGAACCCGTCCCTATTTGAACTCGGGTTACTCGGGTTCGGGTCAACTCGGGTTTGGGTCAATTCGGGTCGGGTCAACCCGAATTTGAGTAAAATGACAAAAAAAAATATATTTTTTTACTCTTTTATATAGAAAATCTATAAATTTATATTAAAAAAAATAAAAAAATATTTATTAGGGTCAATCGGGTTGACCCGAACCAGAGTTAGCCAAAACATTTTAACCCGAACCCGACCCTATTTAGAACTCGGGTTAGTCGGGTTGACCCGAATAAGATTTTTGACCCGAATGATCCGACCCGAATAGGTCGGGTCGGGTCGGCTTTTTTTGACACCCCCATACACATCTACAACAATAAAACTACAAAGTTTTTGCCATTATTTTTAACAAACATTGCAAAGTAATCTCATAATCTGTTGCTAACTTGTACGTAGTTTTATCAGAAACGTGTGACTATTTTGAGAGAATTCATTTTTGCAAGAATCGTTGTTCCTTGCTTCTCAATGCATAAGGAAAGCTCAGATTTCATGTTTGTGACGCCTATTTGTTTACGAACAATTAGAGCAGCCTAATAAGTTACTTTAAACTTTTAGTAGTTAATTATTTACTTAGTTAAAAGGTAGTTACTAGAGTTTACTGTAGCTATATGAGTACAAAATTTTGTGTTTTAGTATATATTTTTAATTATTTAATTAGATAAAAGGTATTTTATATTAGAATAGATGGTCCAAACACAGTTGTGGTTTTGGGTTCGTTCGAGTTTGGAGTAGGTTACATGTAATTACATTATAAATAGGTATCAATAATACAATATTTCATATGGGGTTTTCATTGTCTGACATGGTATCAGAGTGGGTTTGATCCTCAAATCTAGGTGGCTACGTTGAGCCGTTTCTTCTAGACCACCCTGCCAAACCCTAGTTACCACCTTTATAAAAAAAAACCCCTCCAACCTATTTCTTATCCAAAAAAATCTCTAGCCGTATCGTTTGATACAAAAAAAATAAATAAAAGATAAGAAGTTAGTTATAACAGTTTCACAATTGGCTGGTACGAAGTTGTGAATACGAAGTTTGAATAACGAAATGTATATAATAAGTCATAATACAAATTGGTATTGCCTACTTCGTTGGATAGTTTGACCATGAATTGATGAATGTAATATATGTGGTGTGTAGAAAATTAGAAAAAAATATTCTGAAAGTGACTATTGTTGGTTATTGTTTCTTTGTTTTATTTGTTATATTATATTGCGCTTTGCAACAAACATATGACGAGATAATTTTTTTTAATATGTTTTTCTTGATCCGTTAGCATAAACAAATGATAAATGATAGCATATCGTAACATGTAGAAACAAATGATATATGCTAAGGCCGGACGGAGTGGAGGCAAACTCACCGTGTGAGTTGCAAACTCATTCGTGAGTCACCACTCCACCTATACAAACTCACGTGTGAGTAGCAAAGCTCGTGAGTGAATGGTGAGTGTGTGTTTTTATTATTATTTATTTAGTTTGTGAGTGTGGATATTTAATGAGGTATATTTTATATAAAGTGAGTATTTTAATGAACAGTGAGTTAATATTTAGTATTAACCACTACGGTTGAATGATGAGTGTGAACAAGTTGAAGTGCGAGGAGAGAAAATGCTCCGTATCACTAAAATGACGGTGATTAGTTCAGTAATTGTAACGCCCAACTTTATATGCAACTGTTGCGCTTTGTATTTATTAATTAATCATTAATATAAAACGTTTAGCCATTTTTCAAAAAATAAAAATCTTCCATTAGTATTAGTATATATTCTATGGCTCATTTGAAACGGTGCCGTTTTGGCATTGGGCCAAAGAGCAGCCTAACATGATGGCCCAAAAAAGAAAAGCCCAACAAACAGCAGCCCGCGAGGAAAATTTACAAAAAGGCCCCTCAGGTTTTAACTATTTACGAGTTTTTTATATAACAAACTTTAATCATCAAATATCAAATAAATATGTAGCGATTTTTTCAATAAAAAATATACGAACCTAAAAGCCGTTGAATTACGAACAAAACGAGCCCAATATTGATATGCTTTAGACGTGCGTACGATTTTGTAAAAAAATTTGGAGAAAATAAAAGAGAAAAAAAAAACTTTTAAAACACACCCTTAATTTTATATAAAAAAAATTAATGAAGAAAAAAATTATGTTCGCAGCTTTATTGTTACGTTGACTCCTTAACGTTTGCCGAGAATCTCAACGTGAATTGAGTACATGCTCATTTACCAATGTTTGATGATTCAAATAAAAATCTTGCTTAACCAACACGCCGCACTAACAAATTAGCCCCCACCGCAACGCGCGGGTTAAATTCCGACTCGTTTATTATATTCTCGTCTTTTAGACAAAACTATACTCGTATGTCCTACTAACAAAACAATGCATCACCTTAGATGCCAAAAGCCCAATAATGCAATACCAAAAAGGTTAATGAGAGAATCTAGTTCAAAGTATTAACAATTCATTTTGCTTAAACTTAGCCCAGGCCAATTCATTCCAGCCCAATATCCCACACTATTTCAATCCATGTAAGGGTGTCCGTTGTTTCAACCATGGTTATTAAGATCGCGATCTTGATCGTACGATCTTACAATCCTACATAAGAAAATCTTGCAAGCGGATATAGCGGATCGAAGTAAGATCGTAGGATAGCTAGTAAGATCCTAGGATCTCTATCGATCCCAATCTTAGTAAAAAACTTACTTTTTATTATCAAACATAATAAAGACCACTTGACCCGGTTTTGTCCATATACATGACCCAACATCACAATTAAAATCAGTAAAAATTGTTTTTGATAAACTCTTATCATATACGACTCGTGCCATATTTCTTTTGTACCGAAATCGTTCATTTAATGGTTTTAAACATGAACTAATTGCATGTATTGCATTATATTAGCACGAAGTTTGAACTTTTAAATTTTCATTCCCATCCATATAAATTGGTCATTCTGATCGATTTATATATTGAACTTCATAATACTCAACTGCTATTAAAAAAAATCACATTTTTGTAGGATCTTACGATCTCGATTCAATTTTAAGATTCCGATCTTGCGAAGACGAAAACGATCCTAGGTAAGATCACGATCTTGATAACCTTGGTTTCAACTCTAAAATATCTCAGGTCATTATTTAGGGTTTTTCAGGTTAACAATTTTCAACGCCTAATTAAGAACTAAAACGAACCAAATTTAAAATGGACCAAATATTGCAAAAAATACGGTATTCAAATATGATTCGGTTTCAGTTTCAAATCGAATTAGGATACTTATCGATATTGTATTCGAGATTTTAAAGGGTAAAAATCTTGTAAATGTAGTTTCATGACAAAGCTAAGATATCAATTGTAACAATTTCATTCTTTCCTATTCTTATTAACACTGTTTCAAGACTTGAAGATTTTAAGGCTAAAATTTTCGAATAAAGATATCCAGTAGTATTACTCGAAAGGCCCAAGATCCCACTTCATGAGTTCACTTCATTCCAAATTTCCAATCAGCAATAATCAAAAGTTCAAAACGGTTGGACAGAACAAGTGAACTAATTACGTATAGTATAATACTATCTCACGAATTAAATGGCTATAGCTACCAGAACAAACATGTTTTCTAATCAAAATATCACTGACTACATGGTGAAACAATATCCAACAGATATATTTGAATCCGATAATACATGATAAAAACCTTCTTACACGAAATTCAAATAATGTCGTGTGTGTTCAAGGGGAGAAATGAATCCAGTTATTATGTACTATCATATAACGAATTACTTTCAAAGTATATCAGGGTGTCATAACGGTCAGGTTGCTAAAGCTACCGCTCTAGGCCTCAAATTTATTAAGACCTTAAATTCTATGTTTCATTCTTTTATATTGTGTTTGGTGTCACCTATTTCATAGGACTCTGATTTTCTAGTATTTTTTGAAGTCGATTATGGCTGATTGGCTGTTTAAAAAAAAATCCTCATATTCAAATTTGATCAGATATTATTTAAAAGTTGGGATTTATTAATTTTCAGTTTTGGAACTCATCTGCTTGTTTTCCAAGAATATAATATTTGAATATTCGAATATTTAAAACTGTAATTCGAAATTTTTTGAGTATTCAAGTTGAAATAATGGGACAAATATAATATCATCATCAAATTTCAGACATCCAAATATGTGATATAAGTAATTATTGACAAGTCTTTTTAATTATTTGAATTAACCAATAAAATTGTCAAAAAAATCTTATTTTATATTTTCGTTTTATGCTTCGACAAACGATTAGACGACTCCGAACTATATGTTCAAACTTCAAACATCTTTATTATCACATTCATTATAGTCAACAAACGCTAATTTTTACCATCATTTGTTATTACGACAACCCATGTGTTCATCTCTTTTAAAATTGTTGACTTTATAAAGCTAAAATTTTATGTAAATATGAGAATTGAGTAACTCATAAGATATAAAGACAGACGTGTTAGATACGTGTTAACTTTTACCGACTGTTATCTTTGAAAATAAACATGAGACATATAATAACTTGAATTTTGCTAATTTCAGCTACACAGACTTATGCATGAAAGTTGAACGTGTCTAAAAGAATGATAGCTTTTTAGATACATCGATATAAAGTTGTAGAACTACCTAATAGAAACCCGAAATGACGTATGGCTTTTATAGTTTGCGGAGGCAAATATACACATTCTCGACATGGTTATAGAATGATTTACAAAGTTTTTGAATCACACCGATGCATCTCTATATGAACGTTCTTTATGAATCTAAGATCTCCCGAGTAGACGACTAGGGTTATTTTCTAATAATCAAGCAATAGTATCAAAGAACTAACCATGAATGTTAATGTACTCAGTATTCTACTTCCCGTTGCATTACCTTAATAGTTCTAAACTTCTAACCTTTCGTTTTTTGGCTCGCCGCATAGGACTTGAAAATTTGCTAAACTATTTTATTGAAATTATTTGGTTGTCGAGTTGACAAATGATTAACATACATTGTTTATATCATTAGTTATCTTAAACTATGATTGATACTGAGTTGTAATGAAGCCAAGTGCACGAATAAGTAATCGTTTTAAATACCTAATCTTGTACTTTCATAAAAGTCTACGTATCACAAGACAAAATGTTATAGTAGCAAATATAGTGACATGTCAACTAAACAAAGTAAAAAACTTAACTAACATTTACTATTTAATTTAGGTATTTGACATGTTAGCATTTACACATTTACTTGTTATTTTCTTATTTTCTAAATTATGTATGAAATAACATAGATTAATATTAAATCTTGTTTACAAGCTAACTGAAGACGTTCAATTGAAGTTCTTTTACATTACCAAGGAAAAAGAAAACAAAGACGTGACCATATTTCTATGAATATGTCATAATTACTACGAAACCATTAACATTAAATGGATTTGTCTCATTTATAATGTACTTAAAAACTATTTGACTTTAAATTTAGGAGTAGTAAATACTTAAAAAATTATTTGACTTTTATTTTTATTGAAATTACTTTAGTCGTTTTGCTTACCGAATTTATTCATGCCCATTATAAAATACTGCAATGACATAACAAACAAATTACTTATCATTAGATGACAATGACAAGCTATTAAAAAAGAAAAAAACTAACCTTGATTCTTTAATACCTAGCTAATTAGGTGTGGCATTATAATTATTAAGCTCATATTTTAATGTGTTACAAGCTAAATAATTGCTAAATAACATGTCTTGACTCGTTGACGTATGTCTTTTGTAGATAAGAAGTGTAAATTAATTGCATTGACTATGGATGACAACAACGGTATATTATGTTTATATCATCTTGTGTTTTGCAGTAACAATTTATTTGTTAAATTAATGAGCTTGTAATTGAGTCTTCCATCCAAAACATGCATAAATAAAAAAATTTATATCAAAACATTAGTCACTTACTCAACCAATAATATTTTTTCAATGAGCTATTACCGCGTACACTTTGATAAGAAATTATAACTTTAACCTCACGCATGGCCCTTTTTACGGTAGCATAAGCGGTGCTATTACACAGGGTCACCGCTTGACGAGGGTAACAAAATTTCATACACTTCTGTTATATATACATAATACGATGTTTGAGTTTAATTAGTTCATGCATTAATGATACATGTGTAATTTGTGTGTGTGTTTAATGGACTTTTTGTAGTGATGTCATGAGACCACCAAAATTTATAAGAAGGCCCTAACAGCACTTCAAATCTCGAAACAGTCAAACACATGAACAAATTGTAAATAGTAGTATACGCTAAATCTTTTACTACACACATTTGTGATAAAACCCTAGAATGCAAAGAACACAATTACATATATATCATATATACAAAGTATATATGTGCTATTTTTCTGCTCGAAATGCATAATAAATCACAGTAAAGCCGTTTTATATTTGCTAAATGCAATGGCTTATTACGAAACAACTGTAGGAAGGTCATATATACAACAGGAAAAAAGAAAGGGCTTTTTTTGGTGCCTTTTAGTAGGGATTTAAAGTGAAAGGAAACAGAGACACCTGGACGTAAACTCTATTCAATTCAAAGTGAAAGCAAAAACAAAGCATGCATGTTTTTTTCTCAAAGAAAAAGATTGCGTCAAAAATTTCAAACCTTTTACAACATACACCATAAGACCCTACCTACATTGTAATCATTAGCAAGCACAATTTGTTTGACTCGATCACCATTCATATCCGTGTAGACAGAAGTTAAATTCGTAAACTATGCATGATGAATCACGTCTAACGTAAAAATCTTGGTTAATTGCATCATATTTATTTAGTTTCAAAATCATCACATGATAAATATTAGTTTGTACAACAATTGATATTCATAATTATAGATTGAGATATATTGATACTAGTAAGTGCCTTTTTTCTTGTTTCTTTTTGGTAAAACTATGCATGTATTTGTAACTTTGTAGAACAGTTTGCATATATGGATCCATTAGGAAGAGATTTTAAAATAAAAAGAATGAGAAATGTTTCTAAGCACATATTTTAAATGAAAAGGGAGAATTTCATGGGAGATGCATCTCTCTTTATACATGCATTTGAAATGTGCGGCTGTGGTTATTTCTCATTCTTCTCATTTTAGTTTTATTTCTCATTTGATCCTTACCCCTCAGATGATTAGCTATAAGTAACATAAAAAGTACTTAGGGTGCGTTTGGTTTGTAAATACCAATCACAGTCGGTATTGGTTTTAAATAGGGATCGAGGAGTAAAAGTAGGTATCTCTATATGTATATTATAGAATGTCGTTCGTTCTTTTTATATAGTTTTGAATATCAATGTCACAGTGCTAAACTAATATATCTGATTTATAAAAACTCAATGATAACGTTGAGAAAATACTACTCCATTGTTGACGATGAGTGTAAATTAGTAGCCTTCTATGCATATCAAACTATTCCCTCATTCCCGTATATATATATACACCAAACGCATCTTATTCTTTTAATGTTTAATTTTAATTATGTGTGATTTTTGTTCATTATGATAACATTAAAAATATCATTTTAAAATGATGTGTTTTCACAAAAAAGATTGTAATGCAAGGGCTTGCTCCAGTTTTATACAAACCAACTCAATTTGGAATTAAAAGATCAGGCCTTGTAGTTATATTTAATTTTCATGTAATCTTCTTTTGAAAGGTGGACGTCTCTTCCATAAGTGAAAGATAGGTTAAATTGTGTACATCCAGATCTAGTACTAATGCTAGTTGCCTCGTATGGGTTGTCTTGGCCAGTGTTTCCCGTGCAAGTACGCAAAGAGGGTTTAAGGTGGCTGTGAAAGCGTGTTAGTTCAAGAATGAGTTGGTGAGTCGTAGAACTTCAAATGGTCGTAAAATTCCTTGATCACATAAAAAGTTCAGAAAGTTTTTCTTTGTTTTAATGTTGAAAAGCATGCGGTAAGAAATTTTGCCATATATCTTTTTAGCCATCATTTTCGCATCGCTAATTCAGACTTCATTGTAGTGTTTGACTAGTGTGTGACAATGAACGAAAAAGATATAATCTTCTCAGTTTCTCTATGCATGCATCTGTTCAGTGTACTTGCATTGTAACTCTGAAAACTATCAGACTGAGAAAGAAGTAGCAAATGTAAAACATAATAAGTTTCATATGTATCTAAAGATTATGGTAACAAAAAGATACGGTATGATAATATATTTGGACGGAGGGTTTATGGAAGACAAATTAAAGTTCATCATTGTCTGTTGAACTTCTTTTAGAAGTTCTACAAAAAGTATACTTCCCTTTCAAACCGGCCAAAATCCTTTAGGCTTCCAATTCTTCAACATATGATCACTACGAGAGACCAATTTAAAGCTAAACATGCCATGTTTGAATAGACTTTAAGGCTGCGTTTATTTCACCCTTGTTTTCCACAAAATGTTTTGTGGAAAACAAGGAAAACAGAGATCGCGTTTATTTCGTCGTTTTTCAACAAAATTCTCTACAAAACACAAAATCCCTATTTTCCCTTTTTATACACAAAACTAGAAAACAATTTTATTTTGTTTTCCCTGTTTTCCTTTTATGACACCCATATCTATTTTCCTCTTATTTCCTACGTTTTATACGTTTTTATAAGTTTTTTGATGTTTATGTACGCTTACAGATTTTTTTTACGTTTTCGTCCGTTTTTTACGATTTCGACAGTTTTTTACGTTTTCGTCCGTTTTTTACGTTTTCGTCCGTTTTTTACGATTTCGTCTTTTTTTTACGATTTCGTTCGTTTTTTTACGATTTCGTCCGTTTTTTACGTTTTCGTCCTTTTTTTACGATTTCGTCCGTTTTTTTACGTTTCCGTCTGTTTTTTTACGATTTCGTCCGTTTTTTACGATTTCGTTTTTTTTACGTTTTCGTCTTTTTTTACGATTTCGCCTGTTTTTTTACGATTTCGTCCTTTTTTTACGTTTTCGTCCGTTTTTTACGATTTCGTTTGTTTTTTTACGATTTCGCCCGTTTTTTACAGACGAAAACGTAAAAAACGGACAAAAACGGACGAAAACGTAAAAAACGGACGAAAACGTAAAAAAACAAACGAAAACGTAAAAAACGGACGAAATCGTAAAAAAAGGACAAAATCGTAAAAACGGAATTCGTATAAAAACGGACGAAATCGTAAAAAAACGGACGAAAACGTTAAAAAAAGGACGAAATCGTAAAAAAACTGACGAAACTACAAAAAAGGACGAAAACGTAAAAAAAGGACGAAATCGTAAAAAAGCGGACGAAAACGTAAAAAAGCGGACGAAAACGTAAAAATACGAACGAAAACGTTAAAAAACCATTAAATAAATAATATTCACCCAGTATCCCATTTATCGCATTAGTCCTCGTTTTAGCCCGTGCCTATTTTGGCCCGTACCCGTTTTGTCTGATGCCCGCGCCCGTCCGGCTCGCCCGTTTTGCCGCATCTATTTTTGTGTTTCGAATATGTCTTTATAATATTACAAAAGTAAATAGAGAATTGAGATAAAAACAACAACACTTGAACATGTATTATAGTTTAGTAAAATGGAAAACACAAACACATGTTTCTTTAACTAAACGCGTTTTCCAAATTTCCAATTGTTTTCTGGAGATTGAAACCCCCTCCTTTTCCTACAAAACAGGAAACAGAAAATGATGAAAAATGTTTTCCAACTAAACGCAACCTAAGTTTTTCCCTCAAAAATACAGTATTTGAAAATTCAAACATTGATGTTCTATAGCACTAATTAAATACTAGCACCCAGGTAGAGCTTTATGATCGATAAAACAAAATATTATGGTTAACCTAAAGATATCAATTCGAAAAAATACAAATAAGATTACTAGTCGATCAACAATCATATGTTGATCAGTTAAGTGTCTAATTAGATCCACAATGATTCTGTTAGCCTTATTTTTATATAAGTCGAACAAGAATGTTATCGGTTGTTTTAGTCGTAATTAGTCTTGTAATGTAATAGGCTAATCGGGTTTAACGGGCTTGGACTTTAAGCTAATATTGTTCATGTTTCGGGCTCAAAGCCCAAGATAAATCAAGCCCGACCCATTTAGAAAGCCCATACGCCAACTAGAAGGCTAAGGGTATAAATAGGATCCTCTCCTCACATGGAGAGGGTGTTGGTCTTCATTTGTATTTGTGAAAACCTTCCAAACTCTTTCCTCTCAATATAATATTCTCTCTTTATTCTTTCTACTTTTCTTTCTTTTCTTCTTTGCTTATTCGGCTCACATGAGCTTATTTGGTATTGCTTATTGTTGTGATATGGGTTAAAGTATTTGGGATAACAAGTGGTATCAGAGCCAGGTTTTTGGTGATTGATTTATTGTGGTTCGTGTGGTTTTTCATCAAACCGTGTAGTTCGTGTGCTTATTTTCGTCCAAAATGCTACGGCTTATTGAGGGTTTTAAAAATGGTTTGAAACACTTCTTTAAATCTTTCTTTTTCAGCTTCTTGATAGTTTATCATATCTCTTTTTCATTTAAAACCACTCTTATTTTTGTTTTTGAAAATTTCATTCGAAACTCAAAGAAAAAGTGGAAAATTTTTTGTCTTAAAAATAAAAAAGTTTCTATTTTTATGTAAAGACTTTCTTAGCTAAGCTTAGATTTACAAAAGAAATCATTTCAAAACGTCAAAAATCGTGTCTTTAAGTGATTTGAAAAAATTGGTTTTTTGTACTAGGTGATTTATACACCTTGGTCTAACCGGTTTATACGTCCCTTGCTCAACCGATTTATACAGTTTGAAGTGACAGATTTATACACTCTGAAGTAACCGATTTATACAGTTTGAAGTGACCGATTTATACACTCTGAAGTGACCGATTTATACACTTTCTGAAGTAACTGATTTATACATTAGCTTAACTGATTTATACATCTCAAGTCTAGCCGATTTATACACACTCTCAGCTTAAACGATTTATACAAAGTGTGTATGCCCAACCGATTTATACACATCAGAAACCAAATTCGGTACTACCAATTTCGGTGAAAATTCAATTTCGACCTTACTGCGAAGGTCGATCCGTGCATCAGGTGGGAAGAGACTGACTTCGGGCTTCATATAAACAAGTACTTCAAAGTAAAATCAGAAATTCTACTTTAGTTTTACAGTTTCTTCTTGATTTAGTAAAATCCCGCGAAAGTCTCACTTCTTTTCTCGGTTTAATCAAGACTTGTAAAATACCGTAAAATAGAATTCCATATCAAACCACAATCTCAATCACTTCATAAAACTTAAGATCCGATATCCATTCACAACTACATCAAAATGTCAAATACCAATACCAATTTGCAAACTCAAACAACGAATGCTCTTCACAATGCTATTATGGAAGCATGTGGTAAAGACCGTCCACCAATGTTAGCACCTGGTAATTACGTTCAGTTGAAATCCAGAATCAAGAGATACATCGACACCAAACCTAACAATGAACTCATCCACTATTGTCTCCAAAATTCACCGTAAAAGTTCAAATGGACTGAGAAGACCGTTCGAGTTGCTGAAGGTAGTTCAAAAACCACTATAGAAGGGTATATGGAGAACTACAAGAATGTTTCACAAGACATACGGGATCAACTGAATGCTGAAGCTGAAGCTGTTCAGATAATTCTAACAGGGATAGATAAGGACATCTACTCCACAGTTGATGCTTGTCCATATGCATGTGAAATGTGGAAAGCTATTGAAAGGTTGAAACAAGGTGAATCAATCAATGTTCAAGATCTTGAAACCAGTTTATATTGGGAGTTTGGAAAATTCACATCACGGGATGTGAATCACTTGAATCGTATTACTCAAGGTTCTACCAGATGAATAATGAGCTTGTCAAAAATAAGTGTGATGTTACCAATCATCAAGTGAATGTCCAGTTCTTACTTTAATTACAACTAGAATGGCAAAGGTTTGTGACACTTGTTAAACAAAGTCAAGAATTGAAGACTGTCTCCTACCACAAACTTTATGACATTTTGAAGCGACATCAGAATGAAGTCAATGAATTAAGAGCTGAAAGACTAGCACGTACTACTAATCCACTTGCACTTGTTGCTCAACAACAACCAGTTTACCATCCTCAAAACCATCCTAATCACTACGCTAACAATTCCTAAACCAGGTCACAACAAGCTGCTACCAGAAATAGAGGTAAAGCAATTGTCAACTCTTCTCCACCCACTTATGATCAAGAACCTACTATGGTTGCTGAAGATGATGAAATGTCAAAGGAGAAGGAGATTGATAAACTCATGGCTTTAATTTCTCTATCATTCAAGAAAATCTACAAACCTACCAACAACAACATCAGAACTTCATCAAATACCAGTAGAGCAAATCAGGATAATACTCCAAGAATCAACAAAGGAACTGGGTATGATAATCAAAAGGTAGTTAATGTTGCTGGGGCTAGGGAGAATGTAGGTACTAAGGTAATGCATCAGTCTGAGATTCAGTGTTATAATTGCAAGGAATATGAGCATGTAGCAAGGGAATGTCAAAAACCGAAACATGCAAAGGATGCAACTTATCACAAGGAGAAAATGTTATTGTGTAAGCAAGAGGAAGTTGGGTTTCAGTTGAATGCAGAGCAACCTGATTGGAGGGATGACACTGATGATGTACCTGACGATCAGGAGCTGGAAGCACATTATATGTACATAGCACAGATTCAAGAGGTTACTCCAGATGTTGCTGACAATTATGAAAATATCTTTGATGCTGAGCCGTTGTAAAAGGTACAAAATGATAATGATAACTATAATGTGTTTGCTAATGACAGAGAACATCCTAAGCAACCTGAATCTGTTAATGACATATATCTGGAGGAACAAGGTGATTCTAACATCACTATTGATTCATTGAATATGAGTACTAATGGAGAAACGGTTGACCAAGATGATGATGATCTTTCCAATGAACATGATTTGCTTGCTTCTTTACTTGAGAAACTAAAATGTGAAATTAATGACAGCAAAAACCGTAATAAAATTTTGAAATCATCAAATAAGGCTTTAGTTGATGAATTGAAATATGAAATTGAGGATTTCAAAACCAAAAATAAAAGTTTAGAATCATCAAATAACCAGTTCAAAGAAGCAAACAATGAACTGTCAAAGACTAATCAGTTGATGTTCAAAGATCTTAAGAAGTTCCAAGCTGAACTTGATAGGTATCATGATGTGAATTATGCGTCAAAGGTGGAAATTGATTGTACAAAAGCTAAAGGGGATTTAGTGTCATACAAAATGGAATCTCAAAAGTCATTTAATGAATATACTCGAAAGATAAATGATTTAAATCAAACGATTTCTGAAATGAAAAATGAGCTTTTTGCACATCAAGAAACCATCTCCATAATGTCACAAGAAAAAGAGGCTCAAAAAAAGTTTCACAAAACTCGTGAAGACAAGGAACTTGAAAAAGTCGTTGCTTTAGAAAATAAAATCAAAGTCTTGGATGATATTATTTACAAAACTGGTCAATCAGTTCAAACAATGAATATGCTTAATCGTAATTGTAAAACAAGTTTTGTAAAATCTGAGTTCCTCAAGAAAGCTCAAAGAGCGAATCCTCGTCTATATGATATAGGTTGCTATAATGATAATCTTGCTTTAATGTTAGCTCCTGAATCTGACGAAACGATTCGTCTTACCCAAGAAAGTCGATCAAAATTAAGCGATTTAATCAGACCTTTTGATTATGAAAAGTTGAATAATCTTTATGATTTGTTCGTTCCACAACGTGAAAAGTCGTCTGAACAAAGATATTTTTCAGAAAGGTAAAAAATGAGTCATACATTTGTCAAGAATGAAAATTCAAAAGAGTCTTTTAATAAACAAACAACTTTGTTAGAAAAATGGATGGATGAATCCATTCCGTGGGATCAAAAGTGTAAAAGCTCTAAAGAACTTTTCAAAATTAAAAGTAGTGTTGACACGATTTTTGATGGAGTGGAACGTTGCAAACAAACAATCGCTAAAAGAACATATTTTGGTCACATAGATCCATTCATTCAAAATACAATTGAAGGAAATTTTTGTCCCCAAATTCGAAGAATCAATGCTGATTTAGAAAAATTTCACTTGTGTTTGAAAGAGGAAATGGTTGCTGATTTGAGATACTTTAATTCTCTTGAACATGAAGTAGACTCTCTCAAATCTCAACTGGAAACTCAAAAAACACAGTTTTTGAATGAAATCGACCGACTTTCCAGGGAATATTATTATGCTGATCACATGAATGCTATACTTGGTGTGTATACTACTCTCAATGAATTCACTGATTTACAATGTGATTATGTGGACCAAGTTGTCAAATGTGAACGTCTTAAAAAAGAGCTTTCAAAAAGTAATACAAAGTCAAAGAGTTTTGAAGCACTTCAACAACATGCTATCAATCTTGAACTAGCTTTACAACAATGTCAAGAACATATAAAAAATGACAAAGCTTTCAAAGAAAGTCAGTCAACATTATTTCAGAAAGAACATGAATAATATTTTGAAATTCAAGACTTGAAAGCTCAATTACAAGACAAAGGCATTGCAATAAGTGAGTTGAAGAAACTCACTGAAAAGATGAAAGGAAAATATGTGGAAACTAAGTTTGAAAAACCATCGATTATTCGACAACCGAATGCTTTTAAAAGTCAAAGACAATCAGTTTTAGGTAAACCGGCTACTTTTTCAGATTCTCTTGCAAAGACAGATTTTTCAAAGTCAAAGTCAGTTACCACAAATAATGTGTCTAATGATTTTTCAAAACTAGTCACTGCACAGATTTTGCCTCAGAATGTGAAGTCAATTTTAAAGAACACAAATGTGATTGCTCTAGGAATGTATAAAGTGCACACAAAGCCTAATCAAACTAGAACACCACAGTTGCCTCAAGACATTAGAAAAACTAACAAACGCGCGTCTTTCTCTACATGAGTAATTTCCACTACTAGTGTTACCAGACCACAGCTTAAGAGCAATCGATTGAAAGATAGAGTCATGCATAATGATAGTCAAGGGATGAAACAACAAGTAGAAGACCACCGTAGGAATTTTAAGTTTTCTAATAATAAAACGTCTGTAACTGCGTGTAATGACAGTTTGAATGCTAAGACCTCGAATGTAAACTTTGTTTGTGTTACTTGTGGAAAGTGTGTGTTGAATGAAAATCATGATATGTGTGTTCTTCATTATTTTAATGGCGTGAATTCTAGGACTAAAATGCCTATGGTTGTGCCTATTAGTACTAGAGAACCCAAACGAGCTATGAACCAATCTGTTGCAACACCCCTTAAGAGAACAATTGCTGCAGAATCCACTAACCAAAAACCTAGAAGCACAATTAGGAAGCAATATAAGCGGATTAGTAAGACATGTAGATGGTGGTATTGTAATATCACACCACCAGGATATAAATGGAAACCTAGGTCTAGAACAATGAATGTTGAACCAAATGTTAGTATGCATATAGGAACTAAATCTAGAACTACTAATATTTCAGAACCTACGACTCTTAGGAAATCCACTGTATCAAATACTCCATCATCTTCTAATTCTTTTGCAGCTCGTAGAAATAATTTTATTCATCGTCGACTTTGGGTGCTCAAAGCACATGACGGGAAATCTCAAGCTTCTAAGTAGCTTTGTGGAGAAATTTCTGGGTACGATGAAGTTTGGAAATGATCAAATTGCACCGATTCTTGGTTATGGAGATCTGGTTCAAGGGAATGTAACTATCAAAAGGGTTTATTACGTCAAAGGGCTGAATCACAATTTATTCTCCGTTGGTCAATTTTGTGATGCGGATTTGAAAGTTGCTTTTCGGAAGTCTACATGTTATATTCGTGATTTAAAGGGAAATTATCTTCTCACAGGTTCTCGTGGCACAGATCTTTACTCCATCACTCTTCAAGACACATCTACTCCCAATCTAATTTGTTTAATGGCTAAAGCTACATCATCACAAGCATGGTTATGGCATCGTCGTCTTTCACATCTAAACTTCGACACCATCAACTTGCTTTCGAAGTATGATATGGCGACTGGCCTTCCCAAATTGAAATTTGTCAAAGATCATCTTTGTTCTTCTTGTGAGTTGGGGAAAGCCAAACGAAAGTCTTTTCACACAAAGACTACCCCAAGCTCTAAAAGACGGTTACAACTTCTACACATGGACTTATGTGGTCCCATGCGGGTAGAAAGTATTAATGGAAAGAAATATGTTCTCGTAACTGTTGATGACTACTTCAGATATACTTAGACTCACTTATTGAGGTCCAAAGACGAAACTCCTGATGTTCTCATTGATTTCCTCAGACTCGTTCAAAGAGGACTTCATGCTTAAGTAAGAACCGTGCGAACTGACAAAGGCACTGAATTTTTGAACAAAACTCTTCATGGATACTCTGCAAAAGAAGGTATAGAACACCAAACGTTCGTTGCTCGAACACCTGAACAAATCAGCGTTGTCGAAAGATGGAACGGTACTCTTGTTGAGGCTGCTCGAACAATGCTAAGCGCCGCTAAAGTTCCTCTGTACTTTTGGGCTGAAGCAATTACAACAACATGTTTTACTCAGAACTGTTCACTTGTAATTCCTCGACATTAGAAAACACCTTACCACATCATCAATGGCCGAAAACTGTCTGTTAAGCTCTTTCACATTTTTGGCTCTCTTTGCTACATCGTCGAGGATGGTGAAAATCTTGACAAGATGAAAGAAAAAGGTGATGCATGTATTTTTGTAGGGTATTCTACTCAGTCAAGAGCTTACAGGGTATATAATAAGAGAACAAGAGTGATAGTTAAAACCATTCATGTTAACTTTGACGAATTGCCTCAAATGGTGTTAGATCACGTTAGTTCTGACCCCGTTCTACAATGTCCGACGACGGCACTTGAACATGACAGTTTATGTCCCAGTCCGAAAGTAAAGAAAATGTTCCTCAAGCAGCTGAGACAGAAACAACGCCAAATGAGCTTGATTTGCTATTTAGTCCGATGTTCGATGAATTACTCAATAGAACTACTCAAGTTGTGTCAAAGTCTTCCGCTGTAACTACTGCTGATGCACCTAATAAATGTCAACAACAAAACACAACTCAATCTACTACAACAACCGTTGCTACAGATATACCTCCATTGATCATTCAAACAACACCTCAAACTACAAATCAAGCACCAACTGTCACTTCTATTGAGAACATTAATCAAGCAGAAACTGATAAAGTAAATGCACAAGTTAAAGAAGACGAATTTATAAACATCTTTAGTACACGTATACAAGAACGAGGGGAGACATCGTCTCGTCATGTTGATTAGTCAAACATGCATACATTCTATCAACGACATCCTTCTGAACATCGTTGGACAAAAGATCATCTGTTAGAACAAGTCATTGGAAATCCTTCTCAATCAATTAGAACAAGACGTCAGCTAGAAACAGATGGCGAGATGTGTATGTTCGCACTCACCATGAGTTGAACCAAACCAAAGAACATCAAAGAAGCCATGGCTGATTCTGCATGGATTGAAGCGATGCAGGAAGAACTTCACCAGTTTGATCGATTAAATGTATGGGAATTAGTTAACAGACCACTCTGCAAAAATGTCATTAACATGAAGTGGCTCTAGAAAAACAAACGTAATGAGGAGAATATTGTAATTCACAACAAAGCTCGTCTTGTAGCTAAGGGATACAACAAACAGGAAGGAATCGACTTCAAAGAGTCATTTGCTCCAGTTGCTCTGTTGGAAGCAGTCAGGCTATTCGTTGCGTATGCTGCAC
>BQNB010056210.1:0-10484 GCA_026074375.1 Tanacetum coccineum | reverse complement strand
AACCATTTTATAAGCAAAGTCTTAAAACGGATAATTAACCGGTAAACTATTCAACCCCCCTTCTAGTTTCCTATAGATGTATGACTCATTTTTGACTTTTCTAAAAAATGTCGTTGTTCAGGTGACTTTTTACGTTTTGGAACGAACAAATCATAAAGATTTTTCAACTTGTCATAATCAAAAGGTCTGATTAAATCGCTTAATTTTGATCGACTTTCTTGGGCAAGACGAATCATTTCGTCAGATTCAGGGGCTATCATTAAAGCAAGATTATCACTATAGCAACCTATATCATACAGAAGAGGATTCGCTCTTTGAGCTTTCTTGAGGAACTCAGGTTTTACAAAACTCGTTTTACAATTACGATTAAGCATATTCATTGTTTGAACTGATTGACCGGTTTTGTAAACAATATCATTCAAAACTTTGATTTTATTTTCCAAAGCACTAATTTTTTCAAGTTCTTTGTCGTCACGAGTTTTGTGAAACTTAGTCTGCGCCTCTTTCTCTTGTGTCATTATGGAGATGGTTTCTTGATGTGCAAAAAGCTCATTTTTCATATCCAAAATCGTTTGATTTAAATCACTTATCTTTCGAGTATATTTATTAAATGACTTTTCAGATTCTATTTTGTATGACATTAAATCCCCTTTTGCTTTTGCACAATTAATTGCCACCTTTGATGCATAATTCACATCATGATACCTATCAAGTTCAGCTTGGAACTTCTTAAGGTCTTTGAACATCAACTGATTAGTCTTTGACAGTTCATTGTTTGCTTCTTTGAAATGGTTATTTGATGATTCTAAACTTTTATTTTTGGTTTTGAAATCCTCAATTTCAACTTTCAATTTATCAACTAAAGCCTTGTTTGATGATTCCAAAAATTTATTATGGTTTTTGCTGTCATTAATTTCACATTTTAGTTTTTCAATTAAAGAAGCAAGCAAATCACGTTCTTTAGCAAGATCATCAATATCATCCTGGTCATCCTGTTCTCTATCATAACACATATCCAATGAATCAATAATTATATTATGTTTATCTTGTTCAACCGGATATGGTTCATTAACAGATTCAGGTTGCTCAGGATGTTCTTGGTCATTATCAAACACATTATAGTTATCATCATCATTTTGTACCTTTTGCAATGGCTCAGAATAAAAGATGGGTCTAGAATTGTCAGCAGTATCTGGAGTAACTTCTTGAATTTGTGCCATGTACATATAATGTGCTTCCAATTCCTGATCGTCAGATTCATCATCAGTGTCATCCTTCCAATCAGCTTGTTCTGCATTCAACTGAACTCTAGCTTCCTCTTGCTTACACAATAGCATCTTTTCCTTGTGATAAGCTGCATCCTTTGCTCTTTTCGGTTTCTAACATTCCCTTGATGCATGCACTTCCTTGCAATTATAACACTGAATCCTAGACTTTTGCACTACCTGAGTACCTACATTCTCCCTAGCCCCAGCAACATTAACTACCCTCTGATTATCATACCCAGTTCCTCTGTTGATTGTTGGAGAATTATCCTGGTTAGCTCTATTGGTGTTTGATGAAGTTCGAAGGTTGTTGTTAGTAGGTTTGTAGATTTTCTTAAATGAGAGAGAAATTAAAGCCATGAGTTTATCAATCTCCTTATCCTTTGACATTTTATCATCATCAGCAACCGTAGCAGGTTCTTGATCATAAGTAGGTGTAAAAGAGTTGACAATTGCTTTACCTTTATTTCTGGTAACAGCTGGTTTTGATCTGCTTGAGGAATTGTTAGTGAAGTGAGTAGGATGGTTTTGAGGATGGTAAACTGGTTGTTGTTGAGTAACAAGTTCAAGTGGATTAGCAGTACGTGCTTGTCTTTCAGCTCTTATCTCATTGACTTCAGTCTGGTGTTGCTTCAGAATGTCATAAAGTTTTTGATATGAGACAGTCTTTAGTTTTTGACTCTTCTTAACGAGTGTCACAAACCTTTGCCATTCTGGTTGTAATTAAAGTAAGAACTGAACATTCACTTGATGATTTGTAACATCACATTGATTTCTGACTAGCTCATTCATCATCTTGTAGAACCTTGAGTAATACGATTCAAGTGATTCACCATCTCGTGATGTGAATTTTCCAAACTCCCAATATAAATTGGTTTCAAGATCTTGAACATTGATTGATTCACCTTGCTTCAATCTTTCAATAGCTTTCCACATTTCACATGCATTTGGACAAGCGTTAACTATAGAGTAGATATTATTATCTATCCTTGTGAGAATTATCTGAATGGCTTTGGCTTCAGCATTCAGTTGATCCCGTATGTCTTGTGAAACATTCTTATAGTTCTCCATGTACCCTTCTGTAGTTGTTTCAGAACTACCTTCAGCAACTAGAACAGTCTTCTCAGTCCATTTGAACTTGTATGGTGGATTCTAGAGACAATAGTGGATGAGTTCATTGTTAGGTTTGGTGTCGATGTATCTCTTGATTCTGGATTTCCACTGAACGTAATTACCCGGTGCTAACATTGGTGGATGGTCTTTACCACCTGCTTCTATGATAGCATTGTGAAGAGCATTTGATGTTTGAGTTTGCATTGTGTTATTGGTATTTGACATTTTGATGAAGTTGTGAATGGATATCAGATCTTAAGTGTTATGAAGTGTTGATTTGATTGTGGTTTTAAATGAATTCAATTTACTTCCACGGGATTTTACAACTCTATGATTAAAACCGAGAAGAAAAATTACTTGTCGGGATTTTACAAAATCAATAGAACAACCGTGAATGAATAATTGTTTGAAGTTAAGGCTTGATGTTTGTTAATTAATTGTCTTTTTAAGTCCAAGGTCCAAGTATAATTAAAGTTCAAAGTCCAAAGTAGTCCAAGTTCGAAATTCAAGTTACAAAAACAGTAGGTTAAACCGCTGGATTGAATACCAAACCGCTGGATTAAACGTCACTAAACCGCTGCCTTGAAAATGAACAAACCGCTGGCAAACTTTAGACAAACCGCTGCCTAGTCTGTTTTACCAAACCGCTGGCATAAGCACCAAACCACTGCCCAATAAAATAATCAAACCGCTGGCTAATATGTACCAAACCGCTGCATGGTAAAATTTAACAAACCGCTGTCTAAATCTCACAAACCGCTGACTTACAGTTTTACTAAACCGCTAGCTTAAAATTTGAACAAACCGCTGCGAGACTAAGGATACCAAACCGCTACGATCAAAATTCACCAAACCGCTACGGAGTTTGAATTTTGGCAGAGTAACGTTTTGTTTTGACCAAAAAAAACTTCAAACCGCCACCTGTCCTAAACCGCTACTTGACAAAAACTAGCAAACCGCTATATGCAAACCTCCAAGTGGTATTAAATAGTATATCTTGTGCGTATTAAATTGTATTCAACGTAACTTTGTAAATCGAATTTTTGGTATTAAATTATGGTGTAATCTTATATCTTGTGCGATGTAAATCATTATGTCGCATCTGGTGTTTTCGCTTCTAGCGGGGTGTGACAGCTACACTGAATGATATGTTGAGTAATCAGTTTAGAAATGCTGAAGAGTACGCCTACCATGTGGAACAAGCAACGAACTTTATGGAGAATCAGATAGTTTGGGAAAGCATCCAAGAGGACATAAGACGATCAATACCAAAACCTCTCATTTTCTATAGGCCACAAAGAAATCCAAATGAACCTCCAAGGTATTTGTACAACAAAGATCTATTCTTTCTGAAGAATGGAAATACTGAGGAGAAGAAGCATATTCTTTCACTCCACAAGATACACGTAGAATCGTTCCCAGAGGCTGATCTGGAGGAAAAGATGAATCGTTGGGTTCAAAAAGAGTTCAAGAGTTTTAATGAAGAAGCACGATTATCAATTCAACATTGGAAAGATTCATGGTATAAGAGAGTGTACAAGCAAAATCAAAGAAAAGTCAGACAATCCAAAAGACTATTTCTCCAATCACAGGATTACAAAAGTTGTCAGAATTACCACTTATCAACAATATGGTTTGGACTTCATGGAACAAATAATTATGATGAGAGAAAATGATAAGCCAGATAGTTTTTCTGAATCTGACTTCAAGTACCTAAACAAAAACGATATTGAAGGCTTGTGTTATCTTTGCCGGAACAAGAAGGTCAATTATCGTGAAACCAAGTTGATGAATTCTTTAATAACGTTCATCAAAAGCAAGGTCAATTTAATTGCACCAACGCTGACATTGGGTATAAAGAGTTCATAATTTCTTGTGTTATTTGGGAGAGTGTTCATGATTTCTAGTTGGGTATAAAGAGTTATCAGATCAAGGTCAATTTAATTGCACCAACGCTGACATTTCCTGGTATTGAAGCACATGATCCGTATTCAATAGTAGACAAACCAAATACAAGTTTGATTTACTTAAACAAAAAGAATGAGAAGCATGTTATGTACTTGGTAGAGATTGTTAAGTTATGTGATGCTACGTTGGAAAAGGTCTTGAAAGAAGTAAAGCTAAAGATCTTTCAATCTGAACCTTAGAAGAAACCACCTCTGCTAGGTGAATTAGATCGTGACATAATGAAAGCGTACAAAAGAGAAATAACCAAGCGTCTAAGACATCAGGAGCAAATGAGAAGGTGGGAATCGTTTGTGAATGGAAGACCAATTTTGCCGACGATGACGCGTCTATAATAATCAACCCTTAGGGGGAGATTGTTAGGTTCTAGAAAAGTGTTTATTATTAATCGAATTGGTCTTTGTATAGTCTTTGCATAGTTTTGTTTAGTTTATAGTTTTATTAGTATTTATAATGTAATAAAGTCTAACTTGGTCAAAGTTAAGTAAAGTTGACCAAGGTTTGACTAGAGTTAGGAAAATAGATTAGGAGCAACAATAAGCATAAATACCCATTTAGGAGGGGTATTTATACAAGTCTTTACAATTGTAACTTCACTTCTCCCTCTTATTTCTATTTTCCCTTTTTGAAATGAAAACTTTGAAAATGATAAAAAAAAATACTCTCTAGCTCCTCTCCTCACATTCTATAACTTTCGTATGATATCTATGATGTAAACATATATAACACTGCTTATTTTAGTTCCCCCTCCTTTTGGCCCATAGATACACTCTTTCATGCTCATAAATGCATATTTGTGTTTTTCCAAGGATAACTTACTTGTACCTTTAAACGCAGGTATGCATTGTCATGTTCCAGCTCGGATTCCTGTTATAACGAATGAAAAAACCGAGACTAGATAAGAAATGCAACATTCGGGAAAGAAATTGTTGGTTTGTGCTCATGTCATAGGGATATTTATACTGCTAGGAATACGTGAGTCTACGGGGTCACACACGTTAATACACTTAGATATCACTCTATTGGTATATATATAATAATATAAGTGTATATTTATTATATATGTATTAATACTCGATTAATGTATATAATAATATAAATTTATATTTATTATGTATATTAATATTCCAACGATAGAATAGTAACGGTCGTTAATTAGTTTGGTTACGAATAATTAACTATAAGGCTTTTTAATTAATGGATAATTAAAAGTAATTATCCATAAATAATTAAAAAGGTCAAAAAGTCAACACCAAGGGTGTATTTGGACTATATGGTGGCCGGTTAGGGAGAAGGAAAGAAGAGGGACCAAAAGTGTCAAGATTAGGTAGCTTTTTTCCAAAGCTATTGTGTACCATAATCCTAAAACTATTCCTAACACTATAAATAGAGGATCCCTAGACCTCATTATTTATCCCATTCCCTTCTTCTCTTCTCCTGGTAATCAAACCAAACAAACAACCTTTAGGGTTTTTGGTTTTTTTGATTACTTGACGTATTCTTGAGCGTTGGTTCGTGGAACTAGCATTCGGGTTGTATTGGTTGACGTGTAGTGTATGAATCGCGTAGAGGCTACTTACTTTAGTAACTCGAAGGGTTTCGGTTTCGCATGTATTACACACATGCAGTACTCGAAGAAGTCTTCGGTTCTTCACGTAGCTTGGTTGCTATTCGGTATGTTTTCTGTTTATGTTTTATGTTAATTATAAGTGCAATATGAGTTTTATTCCGCTGCGTAGCTCGATTAATATTCACGTAATATTAGGGTTTTAGACCACGATTTCCAACAGAAATATGGTGACCACTTAGGATCATCCAGTAAATAAACAAAAACATGTAAAAATAAAGAAATAGAATTCATACAGAGTGATTGTTTTACCTTCTTGGACCTGATATTTTGGATTCCTCTTTCGGGTTTTCAACTCCTTCAGTTCCTTGACATTCAAACATCTAAGATTCATATCTCATTTCTTACCACATCATACTGCACAAAAAAAATGAGAATCATAACTCTGGAAATTCTAATTACAATAAGTTTAGCCAATACATGAACACCTTTCACTTAACTATTAGATCTGACCTACCTAAACCTAATTAAACGAGACTGTCTCTATCTCTTTAAATTAAAACTCAAGCGACAATCAAATTTTAGAATCATTAAACCCCTAAAATGGTACATTCATCCACCAATTCTTAGGAGGTGTTTGCTTCGGCTTATATTACCGGTTGATGGCTTATTTGGTTTTGGGCTTATGTTTCATAAGCTCACTTTGTGCGGTTTATTTTGGAAAATTCCGGCTTATGTAGGTTCATTATGTCATAATAAGCTTATATAATCCGAAAAGCTTCAAAATAAGCTACAAAAAGTGACCTTATGAAACATAAGCAGGAAAACAAATAAGCCATAAGCCGGCTATATAAGCCGAAGCAAACACCCCTACATAAACCCACTTATATCTAGTTCTTTACAAAAAAATGTCAAACCAAAACCATGATTAGCTAACTTCACAGCCAAAAATTTACAACTTATGCGGTTTATATATAGTATAATCAACTATAGCTTATTAACTTAATAAATACCGTCTGTCCAAAGAAACACAAATCAAATGAATTATCGATATATAAGAAATTCCCTGATTTTGGCAAAAATAAAAATATTAAGAAAACCCATAAGTATTAAGGCTACAACAAAATTGTTAGAAACAATGAAAATTAAAATAACTAACCATTAACCACTGATTGTTTCAACTCTTCAACTTTATACATTGTTTTTTAAATGAGTTTTATTTTTTTAGATGAGAATGATGCTGACTCTGAGCCTATGTTTCCGTTTACTCTGTGACCTACACCCATAAGCGAACATAAAACACGAAACATGTATAAATAAATATTCGCCAAAGAAAGACCTTGGGTTTCTAAAAAAAAGCCTTCATACAAACGAATAGATAGTTATAAATAACACTTGATGATTAGGAAATTATGGTATATATGTGAACCTGTTCAGCTGTTGTTGCTGTTTGTTGATGAAGAAATGATCCAAAACTGCATACTCAGGTATTTCTGGGAGCATTGATGATGTTGTTAGACTATTCTTCAATGTTAGTATGTTATATTCTATGACCATGACATTCGCAAGTGGGAGATGTTGGTTTGTGCTCATGTCATACGGATATTTATACGGCTAGGAATACGTGAGCCTACGGGGTCACACATGTTAATACACTTAGATATCACTTTGTTGGTATATATATTAATATAAGTGTATATTTATTATATATGTATTAATACTCGATTAATGTATATAATAATATAAGTGTATATTTATTATGTATATTAATAATCCAACGATAAAATACTAACGATCGTTAATTAGTTCGGTTACGAATAATTAACTATAAGGCTTTTTAATTAATGGGTAATTAAAAGAAATTATCCATAAATAATTAAGAAAGTCAAAAAGTCAACACCAAGGGTGTATTTGGACTATATGGTGGCCGGTTAGGGAGAAGGAAAGAAGAGGGACCAAAAGTGTCAAGATTCGGTAGCTTTTTTCCCAAAGTTATATGACCCTAATCCTAACACTATAAATAAAGGATCCCTAGACCTCGTTATTTTATCCCATTCTCTTCTTCTCTTCTCCTGGTAATCGAACCAAACAAACAACCTTTAAGGTTTTTGGTTTTTTCGATTACTTGATGTATTCTTGAGCGTTGGTTCGTGGAACTAGCATTTGGGTTGTATTGGTTGACGTGTAGTGTATGAATCGCGTAGAGGTTACTTACTTTAGTAACTCGAAGGGTTTCAGTTTCGCATGTATTACACACATGCGTGTACTCGAAGAAGTCTCCGGTTCTTCACGTAGCTTGGTTTTTATTCGGTATGTTTTATGTTTATGTTTTATGTTAATTATAAGTGCTATATTTGTTTTGTTCCGCTGCGTAGCTCGATTAATATTCACGTAATATTAAGGTTTTAGACCACGATTTCCAACAGTGGCATCACGAGCCGTTCATATAGCGTTATAATTACATAAAAACGTGAAAAATACTTAAAATACACATATTTTGTGAATATTTTCTTGCCTTTTTATGTGCAATTTATTTTGGGAATTTATTTACTGAAATAATTACTAATATAAAATACATAAAATCTGATAATATAAATATGGTATGTATTTTGGAAGATCCAGCAAAAATATAAATGCATATTTTGGATATTTCTTGGCTTTTATGTGAAAACCTATTTTAGGATATTATTTAGTGAAATATTTTACCCTAAATATCACATAAAATAAGAAATAAAATATGGTTATATTTTAGAAAGATTTGTTTCGCTTATTATAAATGCATGTATTATAATTTGCGATTTGACTATATTGTAGCTTATTTATTGCTTATAAATTGTCAACCATGGATTACGTGCATGTAAACCATGGTTATTAAGCTAAATATATTTTATGCATGCTTGTTTAGTATGGTATGCATGAAATCATTACGTGAATTAATTGGTTAATTGCAAAAGATGAGAAGACTTTTGTTGAATTATTGTTTTAATTATGTAGATGATTTTGTTTAGTGTGATTAATTTAGTAAATATGGTTTGCATGTTTTATATATATTGTGGCGTTTTATTACATATATAATTATGCAAAAATGATTTTTAAAATTAATATGGACTAAAAGTACATGATTAAAATGCTTATTGTAGTATATTGATATGTACACTTTGCTAAATCATGGATTGTATATGTAATTTTGTAATTTTCTTGCAAACGTTCTATTACGTATGGGATTAGTGGTTTCCGCAAGAACCCGCGACGGAACAATGCAAGAATAATTTTTTTTTACATAAACGTTTTAACAATATTTGAAGTATGTCGTAATCGTTACTAGGGTTTGATTATTTCCCATGGGGAATTAACCTTATCCGTGGTAAGATCACTTATACATGAAAATATTGTAAACATGGTAACCTTAATTTTATAAATGGCATGTGGTTTATAAAATTATGGGATTTCTATTTATAGAAATGTTTTAAAACGAAAATAGAAATGTTAAAAAAAAATAACTGGTCTTATAAGGTTGTATGCATGCTTTCTTATACACATTTTTGGTAACCTTGTTTTTATCAAAATATTTATACCCTTAAAATTAAGTCATTTTCCATCCAAGTATGAAATCACTTGAGTTTGTCTTTTTTACTCTAAGACAGTTTTAGGTGAATTGCAAAACAAGGTAATATAACAATCGTATGGTCAGACCTGAGACTGTAAAATTACTGATTTTGTATTAGACAACTTATATCGAGTATGGTTGGTTAGACCTTCTACCCGAGGCATACGATGAGGTTAAACATGCTACTTGACATTATAATTCTGGATTATATTGCCCTGTGCCCTATAATGGCAAAGAGTTGCACATGTTGGTAATTATCTCCCGCAAATTGCCTTTTGAATTATACCGTTTCTAGTAGATCAACTACATTAATGGTAGAACGTCAAATTGGATCTTAGACCCTTGTAAAATTAATTGTTTATTTATATAAACATGGGTAGTTAATTTTTTAGGGATAAATTATCGAAAATATTGAAAATGAACTTTTCAAGTTCTTTTAATGTATTTATGCAACGTATACCGTAAACAGGGGTTTGTTCTTACTTGTGGAAGACAAACTGTGTCTATTTTCCTTGGGAAAATAAGACTATTTCCTATACTTTTTACTTGCAGAAAAAGTTATAATAGGAATATCCTAAATTCTAATCGAACTCATACCAAACTTCATGTTAAGTTAATTGGACTTCTTATTCTTTCAAGATTGCTTCAATATCCTTATCTGGTTTTAAAATCTTTGAATCATAATAGGAAACTTAGAGAACTTGTTTCTATAGCTACCAAGATTAAAATCTCTTGTTGTAAACAAGACATATTTATGAGGTTTGATTGGAAGACGGAAATGTTACCACAATGCTGGAAAAGGCAATAACTAGAGATCTCGTGTCTGTAGCTGTTTCCATAAAACCAGTAAGAGACGCTACACACCCTTGGTGTAAAGAGCAAATAAAGGAGGAATTGCGTGCCAATTGTTCAAGTTAATAAATAGCTGAGATGGCTAGAACTTGAACACACTTCCTTAAATATCTAA
>BQNB010056209.1:0-38759 GCA_026074375.1 Tanacetum coccineum | reverse complement strand
GAATGTCATCGAAGAACTTTGAAGATTTTGCTTAGACTGTAAAGTATCTTTTTCTTGGAATAGCACAAAAATACCTGTGAGAAGTGCTGATTACATCTCAACCTTTAAATCTCTGGCTAACTTACCAACCTCGTACTCTGTAGGCTATTGTCATGATCACATGGTGAAGTAAACCCGATATGTCAAACTTGAAACTGAAGTAAAATCCCCCAAATTTATTAACACGATTCACCCTAAGAACAACGGATCCGGAGGCTTAATGGAGTTCATGTTCTGGATGATTGTTTCCTTGAATGAGTGAGCTGTCATTTTAGTGTAATCTCTGAAGTTTTCTCTTACTTCTCGATCTGATGAAAAAGATCTTGAATAAAAATCGAGAGGCTTCAACAAGTCAGAGTTAATGAACCTTTCAAACTGTGCTTTGATCACACTTAGAGCGGATTTGGAATCCATCTCGTGAAGTGTTTTCTGATTGAGTTATGTTCTAAGTCATTTCATTGTGTTGAGATAACTGAACTTGGAAGGTTTGACACCATCACAAAGGTGTTGTGGCAGAGCTTGTTGATATAATGGAACAACCTGAGGAAAAGTTTGTCTCTTTCGAGAAGTGAGTGGTGATTTTAAGTGAATATCAATTTGTACAAGGAGTTTTTCTTTGACAAATCTTTGCTTGTCATCTGCAGTTTCTGTATCCTGGTTCCTCTAATAATGAATCCGAAGATTGAAGTAAACCTTTGTTCCCATTATAACGGGATTATGATGTGTGAATGTTGTTGGATTTCTTAAGTGGATATGATGTGATTGAAGTTGTGTCTTGTTGCAATTCACGTTCACGGGATTTTACTCATATATGATTAAAAACGATAATGTGATATTACGGGATTTTACAAAATCTAATAGACAAACCGTGAATGAATAATCGTTCGTCAGATTGTTACTTCTTTTGCATTAGACATTGAATGTTTGTTTATCGTCCAAATGAAGTCTCAAATCCTTGAGGTTTGTTGTCTAAGGGACGGTCAATTTATAGCAAGTCTCTACGAGAACAAGTTCAAATCTCAACAGAATGTTTGCGGCAAAGACAAATGTTGAGATTTGTTCAAAAGGCAATGTTGAGATTTGGTCAAAAGGCAATGTTGAGATTTAGTCAAAAGGCAATGTTGAGATTTGGTCAAAAGGCAATGATGAGATTTGGTCAAAAGGCAATGTTGAGATTTGGTCAAAAGGCAATGTTAAGATTTGGTCAAAACGCAGTGGTTGAGATTTGGTCAAAATGCAATGAATCTTGGAGACAAAACGCATGTTAGTCTTATATTTTGGCAGAGTTTCTCCTAGTCAAAACGCAATATAGGTCTTCAAATTAGGCAAAACGCAACCAATGAGCAAAACGCAACCAAGATCAAAACGCAATCTATGATCAAAATGCAACCAATGATCAAAACGCAACCAATGATCAAAACGCAACCAATGATCAAAACGCAACCAATGATCAAAAGCAACAAGTACTTTTGCCGGGACCTTGTTGGTATTCTTGAGTCAAACGCAACGACCGAAATATACGTACTTTTTTCTACCAAAAAATCGCCCTAATCATATCACCGTTTTTGACATTTTAACTTTATTTCTCTTACACAATTAATTACCTTATGCCTAGATCTTGCTTAATAACATAAACATTCACACATCTAAGCACAAGATTCCGGGTTTGATTTTTTTTTCGCTTCAAATGACACACGAATTTGATCTTTTTGAACCACAAGAATCAACCACGAATCCACACGTAGCTCTGATGCCAATTGTAAGATCCCGCTAACACTTCATATAACACATATGATGCATGAATTTGTAACAAGAAATTAGAAAGAAAGATGGTGGTGTAGAGAGAGAAAGAAGAGAGAGAGATGAGAGAATTGAGAGAAAAAATATTTATTAAAATGAGAAGAGATATTTTTCTAAGTGAAAAATATCTATATATACCCCTACACATTTAATGTGACGCGCGAGATATTTAACTAGGACTCAGGCTCGGGTTTTGCTTGGGATTAAACCCGAAACATATACAATATTAGTTTAACTATCGAGCCCGATTCCCGATAATATTCTATTACAACATTAACTAATTAATTGACCGAGACTTAAATACATAATGAACGAACTTCATGTTCGACTCAATATTTTGAGGCTAACAGAATCACTCACTCTTTGCCTTACTCACCTCCTCTATCTCTAAATAACTCACTACCTAAATCTCCACCAAACTCTCCAATCTTTGATACCACTCATTTGCCTCCCTCTCCTAATTCATCTAATCATACATCCCCTTCCTTACCTTCACAAATTTCTACTCAAAACCATCATGAAAACTATTTGCATGAACTCCTACACCTTTCAAATCTTCTTGATATTAACATTCAACATGCAATTGAGTTAACTACTCGTTCACCTCCCTCTCCACCATTCACTCATCCTCCTTGTCTAGACCAAGTAAATTTTCATTTGGACTTTTGTTGTAACACCCCCAAATTGGGTCGCAGCGGAATAAGGGTCCGGGGCGTGTTACTTCATAGATCAATAACACAAGATGTATATAGAACGACCAAAAAGTCGTTTAAAAACTGATACATTGGATTTAACAAAGTATTTGTTACATAAGCTGAAGCTTCACTTGTCCACTTGTTCAAAGTACAAAGATTTCTAGCCCATACAGTTATACAAAATGTAATGCGACAAAATCTTTAATGCATAATATCCCAATCAAAACCACCAATGTATCCCTTGCACATCGTGCTTACTGATCCCTTGAAAAACATTGCTTTAAAACGTCAACAATAATGTTGGTGAATTCATAGGTTTGATAAATCATATATTGTAGGACCACAAGATTTCCCAAGTGTATGATAATGCAACAGATGCAGACATCATATAAATGTAATTACGTTGCTCTAAGCTCAAGACACTGAAGCTTGACATGAATGAATACCAAATAAATGGTCTACATTGCCCGTGGTGATGTTCTAACCCGCAACATCCTATATTCGACATTGTTAGCCTCAATTTATTGAGTCGAACAAGGAAGCTCGGTCACTCTACGATGGAGCTTCGGTCTTTATTTAGTTAACGTTGTAATAAGATAATATCGGGAATCGGGCTCGATAGATAATCTAATATTGTGTATGTTTTGGGTTTAATCCCAAGCAAAACCCGAGCCCAGGTCCTAGTTAAATATCCCACGCGTCGTAGGGATATATATATATATTTAGATATTTTCTTTTCAGAAAATATCTCATATATATATAGATATTTTCTTTTAGAAAATATCTAGTTTCAAGTTTTTATTTTTCTAATATATCTCTTTCTCTTTTCTCTCTCAACTCTCTCTCATCTCTTCTCTCTCTTTTCGATTCTCTCTTTCTTTCTAGATTCATGTTGTGATTTGTGTATGTAAGTGAGAGTAAACTCGGGTTACATACAATGGTTCAATCGTGCTCGGGTGGGCATTTCGTGTTTTTTTTTGTAGGTAAGCTATTGGATTCGAAGTTTGGTTGCTTCTTCATTCGGCATAATTGTTTTTTTTGGTTTTTTTAAATTGTATTTCGGTTGTTTAAGAGAAAGGCAACGACGTCTTGTTGGTTTCTATTGGGGTCGCATCAGTTGACGCAAAAACAAGAGGTTTTACGCTTTTTTTTGTTTGTGAAGAACAACCGAACGAGCAGATAAAACGTATCGATCGAACGAGTGAAAAAAGTTGACTCGCACGAGAAGAACCGAACGAGCGGACTTTCCCGAACGAGGGTAACAGAAACGGCGATTCGAACGAGCGGACTCGATACTGAGCGGGATCGAACGAGCGGATTCGAGCGAGCGGACATCGAACGACGCGGATCGAATGAAGCGGAATCGAACAGAGCGGAGCCGACACGAGGGATTCCGAGATCGAGCGGGATATACGAACTAGCGGAAACGAACGGGCGGAATGCACTTGTTTACGGGCCGATACGAGCGGGAACCGGTAGAGCCGGAACGAAACGGACCAAATTTTTTTTGGAAATCGGTTTTTTTCGAACGATAATTTTTTTTTTTTCTAGCAATCTTGTGTGAAGAAAACGGTTTCAGTAAAACAGCCATAACTTTGATCTGTAGTCCGTTTTAGGCCCGGTGACTCTCAATCGAAGAGAAAAACGAGCGGATCACGCTATATCAACCCTTTAGGCTGGTTAAGTTAACTCTGATTTTTCGACAGGCCAAATACATCGTTTTCGATTATTTATTGACATTTTTTTCAGTTTGGGAATTTGTGTTTAGAATGGTTTTTGTTCTTAGATTACGGATCCCATCTGTATTTTAGGGCCCGTTTCAGCTTGGTGAGCACTACTTAAACTTAAACAGCTTTAACTACTAGCCAGAAAAGACAATTTATTATTCTTGACCAATTAAATCATTGGCCAGCTGATTTTCGAATCAAAATCATTCTGGTTATCTAGGATCTTGTAAAATCCCGTTAATTCATTATCGGTTTTGATCATTGACGAGTAAATATCCCGTGAACGTGAATTGCATACTACCACCAACATCAATCACTTATATCACTTAAGATCCAAACAAATCTTTACACTTCATAGTTCACGATTTAAATGGGAACAAGGTTACTTCATCTTCGGGTCAGTTTTAGAGGACCAGAGATACAGAAAAATGCAAGATTCAAGCAAAGATTTTCAAGAAAAACACCTTGAACAAATTAAATGCACCTATTTAATCAACCACTCAACTTCTGAACAACAAGAGTATATTGTTATCATCAGCTTTTGCACAACGACTTTGGTGATAGTGTCAGAACCTTCACGTTTCAGTTATCTAAACATGAATACTTAGTAACACTTCTCAATGCAGAAAACACTTCAGAGATGGATTCCAACAATCGCTCTAAGTGTGATCAATGTACAGTCTGAAAGGTTCATTAACTCTGACTTGTTTAAAGCCTCTTGCATATTTTATCAAGGGGATACAGTGCTTTAACTGCAAGGGATATGGGCACTATGCAAAGGAATGCAGGAAGCCAAAGCTGGTTAAAGACTACGCGTATCACAAGGAAAAGATAATGATGTGCAAACAAGCTGAACAAGGTGTTCCACTGCAAGTTGAGCAAGCTGATTGGCTAGAGGACACGGATGAAGAGATTGATGAACAGGAATTGGAAGCACATTACAGTTACATGGCAAAGATTTAGGAGGTCTCAGCTGAAGAATCCAGTTCTACTGATCAGCCATTAGAACAGGTACAAAACCATGATGAAAATAATGTGTTTGCCAACGTGAGACGACATTATGAGCAACCTGAATCCATTAACGACACATATGTTTTGGAGACGGATGATAGCAATGTCACTCCTGATTCATCAAATATATGTACTAATGATAATCAGGTTTATCAAAATGCCTCAGAATGTGTTGATGAGCGTGATGCGCTTGCTAATTTAATTGCAAATTTAACTCTTGATACCGAGGAAAACAAAACGATTTTAAAGCAATTAAAGAAAGCAAACGCATCATTGACTCAAGAATTGGAAAAGTGCAAAACTAACCTTGATGAAACCAATAGTGCTCTGGGGGAGGCTATTAGTTGTCGGGATAGTTGTCTGATTGCACTTCAGAACAAACAGAATGAGTTTGAGAAGTACAAAGCCTTTAATGACTGGACGATTGATTATGAGATTCTTCAAACAAAGTTAAATGAAACTCTAGGACTATTAGCTTTAAAAGACATTGAAATTAAAGAAGGTTTAAAGACAAAAGCCTATGAAATTTTCAGGTTTTGGATCAGAAACACGCGATGATTTAGTCAAAAAAGAGGTCTTTGAAACTAAGTCACAACTGGAAGGTTATCTCATAAGAGAATACAAAGTCATTCGGATTTAGAGGGTTAAGGAAGATAAAGATATTGACAAGATGATTGAAATGGACAAACAGTTAAAGTTTTTGAACGAAATTGTTTATACTCGTAATCAGTCAATTCAGACCATTCATATGTTAGCACCCAAATGCGCGACATATAATGGTAGACCAACCTTTGCTAATCCAAGGTACCTCAAGAAAGCTCAATCTGAGAAGCCCTGTTTGTATGAGATCCCATATGATAATTCTGATCATGCAAACAGATTTGCCCCTGAAAGGGAAGAGACCATGACTCTTGAGAACGAGAGTAGATCAAAATTAGATAAAGAAACAGTGAAACCATACGACTACACTAGACAGAATAGTCTTTATGAAATTTTCAAAGCACCCTCACTGGAGTATCTTTATCAGTTGGAACGCGCAAAAGAAGTTAGGAAGACAATGTGGAGAAAACCGTTTGTTAGAACAAAACCAAACATTGCTAAAAACGTTGCCTTTCTACCCGTTTCAAAATCCATTAGTAAAAGTAGACAAGTTTTTAACGAAATGACATTTAACATCAATCAATTTAGGGAAATTGTTGATCAAACTTGGTTTAAACATACTAGTGATTATTTTCGGGTGCCAACTGCTCATGATATGGAACTTTTGATAAAAACCTTTCTAATGCCTCTTTCCATAAAATCACAAAATGATAGCTTTCGTTTTGAACATGAACTTAAAACGGAAATGCATGAAGATTTTGAGTACGTTAAATCCCTTGAAAAAGAGATTGACGAACTTGAATCTGAGAAGGCTGATTTTTCAAATATGTATGATCTACTTCTTGAAGAGTGTGTGTCTAAAGATGTTATATGTTCATATTTGCATTCTTTGTCTGAATTAAATGCTCATACTGAATTGCAATGCATGTATCTTCATAAAGTCAAAGAATGTGAATGTCTTGCACAAAAGCTGTCAAAACAAACTGAATCTGTTAATAACGAAGTTCATAATAAGCTTTTAAAGAGTTTTGCTAAACTTGAAAAACACTCGATTTCTCTTGAACTTTCTTTACAACATTGTAAAGAACAGATGAAAAACAACCCAGTTTGCAAAGAAAATGCTTCAAATGTATTTCGAAAAGAACGTGAACAATATCATGAAATACAAGATTTGAAAGCTCAAATGCAAGACAAGAACATGGTGATAAATGAGTTAAAGAAACTCATTCTGGTAACAAAAGGAAAGTCTGTGGAAACTCAGTTTGATAAACCATCTGTTGTTCGACAACCAAATGCTCAACGAATTCCAAAACCATCAGTTTTAGGAAAACCGACTCCTTTTTCAAATTCTCCTGAAATGAGAAGTTTTCAAACGAAACAGTCGGTTAATAAAACTAATGTGTCGGATGGTTTGTTTAAACAAGTCACTCAACAGAATTTGCCTCAGAATAGAAAACAAGCAGAAATACACTCGAATGTGCTTAAACCAGGAATGTATAGAATTGCCTCCACCACAACACAAACTAGAACACCACAGTTGCCTCATGCTTCTAGGAATACTAATCCTCACATGTCTAAATCTTCAGGAGTAATTCACACTACTAGTGTTAGCAGACCACAGCTTAAGGAATTAGAAAAACTAGTATGAATGAATCATGCTAGATTACCTTAATACTGCTAATGGTTGACAACCAAACCTAGGGAATTGGCAAGCATAATGAGTAGTCGGGTTTCAACAAAGATGTTCACTTAGGAGAACATAGGAAACAAAAGCCTTTCTTGAAGTTCAATGAATTGCAATGTCCTACATGCAAAAAGTGCCTTTACAGTGCAAATCATGATGAATGCGTCTTAGAATACCTCTCAAGGTTAAATCCTCGTGCCTCTGCACAGAATAAGGATGCAAAATCCCATAAGACAACAAAGAGATATTATGCCCGTAGAAAAGTCAGTGCATCTAAAAAACTAGAAAGACAGATCCCAACATGTCATAGGTTTCAAAACAAAAAGACTACCACTGTCCCTGAGAAAACAATGAATCCTAGATCTTGTCTTAGGTGGAAACCAACGGGTAGAATTCTCAAGACTGTTTGTCTTAGGTGGGTTCCAACTGGAAAGCTACTCAACTCTTGCACGGGCAAGGTTGAAAATGAACCCACACATGGTTCAAATGTAGATATCCCTCATATTCATGCATGCAAACAAACTCTGGGTTTAAGTGCAGGTACGTCATTCAATGGTCAAAAACAACAACGAATTGACATAACTGCAGATGCACTATACAATGAAAAGCAGGAAAATCTCAGAGTGTGGTTGCTGAAATTTTTGATATCTAAGAAACTAGTGCCAGAATGGTTTCACAAAAAGATGAAATGAAAATGACGTTTGAACACAGCCGTTCAAGCCTCGGTCGTCAATGATAGATGATGTCTGCTGAAAATAACACTTCAGGCCCCGTTCCTCAATGTTCAAATGACGTTTGATCACAGCAGATCAAGCCTCGGTCTTCATGATAATGATGTCTGTTCACATCAGTTCATGCCTCGTTCTTCATCAAATGACTTCTGATCATAACCGTTCAGAACTCGGAATTCAAGACCACAGCAATGAACAGACAAGTTCAAAGCTGGTTCCAAAAGTTGTTCCTCTAGCAGTCAAGACAGCTACATCACGACAAGAGTTGGAATTACTATTCCACCTTCACATAGCAATGCTGAGGACAACAGGTATATATATACAAATACAAAATCTGAAAAATAGAAAATTTCCAAAAAGAATCTTCTCGACATGTCTCTTGGAATCGATAACATTTACGTGCTTAGAAATGTCGATTAACATTGACACGGGTGTGTAAATGAAGTTCGAGCGAGTAGTTTTCAAATAGTTTCAAAACATGTCATTTCTAATTATCTAAATGGGTTATGTGCAAATATCAGTAATCACCCGGACTTTAATAAAGGATGGTTTTAACTTATCTCACAACGAGAAAATTAACGTATCCTCAGTCTTGAGCTGTTCTTACAAGACATTCTATGTTTTAGCTCAAGAAAAAGGATAGTGTACGTTTCAGTGCCTTACCTTACCGTTAGAAAAGAGAAGTCCTTATAACATCTGGTTTTTCAAAAAGGTTGATAATTTTTCAAGAATTTCTAGATAACATTCATAATCTTTTCAAATTGTGTGTTCACACTCCATCCCTCACAGTGGTTTTCAAAGACAACTATTTTCTCAATTGGTCCTATTTTTGAGGGGGAGTTTTTCGAAAAACAAAGTTTTAATGTTCTTGGATACATCAACAACGACAACTCTTATGTATTCAAAACATTATCAAAATGTTCCAAACCATTCATGCTGACTGTATTTTCTCCCATAGATTTTTAAAGACATATTTTAATCACAAGGTATTTCAAAAACTAAGTGTTTATTATTTAAAATAAGGGGAGAAAATGTAATTAAAATATGATCTATTCGACTCAATGTGCTGAACAGTAAGAAAAGGTTTTATGGTTCGATCTTATACCCAACAACATCTTAATTTCACGACGATTCTGAAGTCATAAGGTGGTTAGGTTAGGAATCAATCCTATGATCCAACCAGAACCGGAGGATCTACCCAAGGATAATCCAAAGTTAGAAATAGCAGTCCTTAGGTATGATTGGAGATGAATGTATATGGGAATAATGCTGACTAAGATTGAGCTAACACTGGAACAATCACAACAAGGTGTTAGTAATGACGTCTTGGTAAGCATTGAAGGCGTTGAAGAATTAAAAAGAAATGTATGGATAAAGGGTCTAAACAAAGAAGCCCTCCACACAACTTAAGGCAGAAACCGGGTCAATACATATTGCAGTCAGAAATCACAGTTGATTGTGACATTGAAATCGACTCTATGACCCAGTGATGCAATGCACAACCCTTCCCAGCCATTCGAGTTTCTCTTAAAAGAAACTTGTCTCATTTGTCATGGAGATACACACGTTATCTATTGACATCTCATTCCGAGATCGTTGATATTGAATAGGTGGCAAACTGCTCCAGCCTCCGAGTACTAAAACCAAAATGCACTAATCGAGTCTAGAGCCAAGAGATCAATCAAAATCTCATTAGGACACATTCCATTTCAAACACTTGTTGAACATCAACAGGTTCACAAGCTGTTATCAAGAGTCCTACGCAATATCATTGTGATATTTGCCAGAACATCCGAGTGATACTTATGTTCACAATGAAGATGGAAATCCTGCTTGAGCAGCATCAACATGCTCTTGGTAAGGTGACTTGCGGGACGTTTCTATATGAATCAAAACTTGTGACAAACTGGATATCGGATTTTGTCCAGTAAATGAATGACGTGATGAATTTGATAAAAACATGACACTCTTGATGTGTTGCAAAAAACTTTAATTGAGTAATACACGTCGATTGATTTTCAAATCAATTTTCTTGTTTATCACTAAGTAAACTGGTGGGGGGGTAGGTCAAACGGTCGTATCGGCAACCTCAATTCCCCATTCAAATGCTCAATCTATGAAGACAAACCTATTAGAAAGCTCAAGATGTAAAGACAAAGACTTCGCTAACTCTGGATTTAAAGCTTTCAAGATAATGCAATAGTTATAATTATGAGCCATGTTAGTCAAATACACAAGATCGCAGATGGCAAAGACGATAAAGGACAATGACAAGGCTCTCAAAGTCAATGACGCAAGCATGAAGGAACAAGCCTACCAAACAAATAACAAGACAAAGACCTAAAAACTCGAGCTTAAACGACAAAAAGCAATCTCACTGATCCATGAAGGAGTGTCATCAATGAACTCACTTCGGGGAGATTGTTAGCTCATAATTTTATTGAGTAATAAAGGAATCTCGTTCCCGTGTTCAAGACCTCACTTCGGGGGAGATTGTTAGCCTCAATTTATTGAGTCGAACAAGGAAGTTCGGTCACTCTGCGATGGAGCTTCGGTCTTTAATTAGTTAATGTTGTAATAGGATAATATCGGGAATCGGGCTCGATAGATAATCTAATATTGTATATGTTTCGGGTTTAATCCCAAGCAAAACCCGAGCCCGGGTCCTAGTTAAATATCCCGCGCATCATTTAACGCGACGGGGTATATAAACTCTTTTCTATTTAGAAAAGAGTTAGTTGTTAAAAAGTTCGTTCAAAATATCAAAAATATCTTTTTATCTTTTTCTTTCTTTTTTTTTTTCCCAATTTTCTTCTCTTCTTTCTCTCTACTAAACAAATCAACTCTTTTCTCTTTTTTTTTAATTTCTAGTCCGATTTCGTGATCGATTGTATAAAGTGAAGTGTTATCGGGATCCTACAGATTGTTTATGTTTATCAATTTATACTTGTTTACACGCTTTTGTATGCAACCTATCATTCAACTGGATCTAGTGATACAGACCAAGTAATCTAGAGTCTGGATAGCTTTTTTTTTTTCTTCTTATTATAGTAATTTATACATCTAGAATCATAGTATCACAAATATTGTCCT
The DNA here is from genome assembly GCA_026074375.1 of Tanacetum coccineum. NCBI lineage: Eukaryota > Viridiplantae > Streptophyta > Magnoliopsida > Asterales > Asteraceae > Tanacetum > Tanacetum coccineum. The sequence goes on along the minus strand of BQNB010056209.1, from coordinate 27,379 downwards.
GCTAAATCTGTGTCTAGGATACGCTTCGGGCTTAACTAGTTAATTGGATATTGCCAATGGTTTATTGATCGTGTTGACTAGAAGGTGAACCTAGATAATTCAACAAATAACGTTCTGATTCCATTGGATAGTTGGACAAGTGGACTACTAGTGTATAAATCGCCATTAAGCGGTAAGTGGGTAAAGTCTCTATGAGCTAGGGTTTAACAAGATCACCATTGCTTTAATCCCTAAGATAGATTATAATCAGCGAATAAGGATGCTTTATGCGGATGCTTTAATTGTGACAGAATTAATGTGTCTAGGTCTTAGGATGATGTAACGCCTAAGTCTTAAGAATGATATACCACCTCGAGAGAAGAAATCATTGCACTTAATAAACAAACCAACTTTCTAATCGGATTAATAATGGTTAATACAGTTTTTTTATATTTGGCTCAACCACTCTATTATCTTTTGTTAATTTGCTTGCGTAGGTTAAAGTGCCTTGAATCGTTTATAATCACCAACCAAACTGTGTTAGTCTCTCAGGCTGAAAACCCCTTTTTCCCGTTAGAATTAGGATTAGGACCGACATAGGTTTAGAATAGAAAATAATTAATATAGATTAGATAACCAAGATATTAATTAACTTGATAGATTTAACCTCGCTTCAAGTGTTCAACACCCTACTTACCACGAAACTACTACCGATCGGGTACACTGCCCGTTAAAGTGTTGTTTTTGGTTTAGTCGGCAAAATATAAATTTAAACTTGAATCATAAAAATATACACCACACAACAACACATCAGTCTTTATCCTCACCATCTTCATCATCTTCACACTCATCTTCTTTACTTTTCTTCCACTTCCATGGATTCCACCCAAGCTTCCTCCTCTAACCCTTCCAAGAAAATCAAACTCACAATCATTCCACCTAGACAACTCTTTGTGAACATATATGGTGATGAAGATGAAACTACCACACCTTCTCCCACAACAAAATCCTCCTCTCCATCTCCACCAAATGCACCATAAAAAACTCCATCAACCAAAGATACATCATCTACCTTTGGCACTACCTCTTCCTCATTTGAGTTAAAACCTTAATATTCACCTCCTTCCTTAAATGACACACGATCTCCTCAACCATCAAATCCCTTTCTTAATGATATCATGGATGCACCTCCAAGACCTTCAAACCTAATTCCACTCTAAAGTTATCCTTCCTTATATATCACTCTATTTTGTCACCAGTCACTCCTCTTGATCACATTCTTGATACTCCTTCACCACCTTCACCACAACCACCACCTTAACCACCTCTTTTGGGTCACCTTATTTACTTTAACTATCATGACTATCATGGCTCAACTTCTCTTTGTTGTTTTTACAACCGAAACCTCTTCTTTACTCTTAGGGGTTTGGGGGAGGGGGGGGGCACGAGATCCAATTTAATGTTTGCTCACCTTAAGTATCTTCTTACCTTCACTATTGCCTCACCTTCCCACCTTATCCTTAAAAAATCTTCAATGATTCTAAATAATGACTTCCCATAATCTTTTGCTCAAAGCCACTATCTATGACTCAAGAATCATCTAGGAATTATAAAGTACTAAGACTATTAGGGTAGTAGTGTTTAATCTTAGTATATCTATGTATTGGAAGAAATTCATATTATTACCCATAAGTTTACTTTCCGTATTTGAAAGTAGATTGTATCCGAGTATGAATTTTATTTATGATGAATGAATGGTATCTTGTTATTATGAGGGATATGTATGTATTATGGCTTATATGAATTCTTTCCCTCTACAAAAAGGGAGAAATGGAATAAAACTCATTAATAACTTGAAAATTTTATTTTTATTCAAAATAAGTTTATATTTTGTCATCATCAAAAAAAGGGAGATTGTTAATACAAATAATGCTTAAAAACATTATTTATATTTTTCGACTCCTCTACGTTTTGAAGATGACAAAATATAAAAACATTCACGATAAATATAAACGTTTACATGTTATTAATCGTAAACTTACATTTCGACATTAATCACTTAAGGTATGGATAAAAAAATCATTAAGCTTAATTAGTGATCAAGAAAATATTTTTTCTTGTTAATCCATCACATTTCTACAAAACCATATTTTTACATAATTACATAAAATAGTTTGTTATGTAAAAATAATTTTTTATTTTAAAAACCTAAATTTAAAATTCAAAATTTCCCCCTAAAACCAAGATATAACTCACCAGGGATAAAACCTTCTTAAAGAGGACAAAAATCAGAGCGTCAGTCTAGGGGCGGCCCCCTAAGTGCCTAGGGGCCCCCTGTTATATCTGGAGGACGCCGAGACCGTCACCCAGCTGACCGTTGGGGAATTCATGGCTTTAAATTACTGCATTAATTCTTAGCAGAAAAAATAGACCTCTTTGCTCGATTTTTCAGTCTTCTTTCCTCTCTCTTAATCCTTCTTTCTAGCATAAATATCTTGATCACTAAAATGTTTTATCTATGTTTCAGTGATCAAATCTCATCTTCTATCTTCTACCTTCTTCTATTAAGTGCAAGAGAAGAACACTCGTATTCGCCAAGAAATGAAGTGTTATAGATTAGTAATTTCTCTTCTCTTCTTCTAAGATTCAAAACTCTATTTTAATTATCTTATGTGATTGTGTAAGTCGGATTATGTGTAAATTCAATATTGTAAATCTTGTGATTGGGTAGTACTTGTGCAGTGGTAGAATGGTTCTAGCTAAGTATAGGACTCGACATTTAGCTTAGTGTCGAAAAATAATGTAAGCGACGTGTAAATAGTTTTCTTTACCTGAAAGAGCTTGTTGACATAGTGAAATCTCGAGTCGGATACTTGTGGAGTAGAGTAGGATGAAGAAGAGATTCGTAGCCGAACCACTATAAATCTTGGTGTCTTGGTTTAATCGTTCTTTCCTTTATCTCTTTATATTGCTTGTGTAGATATTAAAATTAGATAGTTATCGTCATTGGTTCATATTGTTGATTGGTTAAACATATACTCGAATCTAACAATTTAAGAAGTAAAATTTTAAAACGCTAATTAACCTGTAACTATTCTAACCTCTACCCTTTCTATTAGTTTCCACCAATTACCATTCCACAACCATTGTAAGGAAACATATTTCACACTCATTTCTATACTTATTTTACTTTTATATATCATTGGATGTCCATTCTAGCACTTTTACATAGTTGTGGTGTTGATAAAATGGAAAGAAAAGTAAGATTTCAAAACTTTAAATTGAGCAGAAAAGTCAGCCCTAAGATTTGAGCTCAAAACCTAACATAAACTTATTTCTAGACTTAATCAATTTTAACACACTTAATTATATGTCTTGGGAAGCTCTCCATCAAATTTAATTAAAATATGAGTTGATTTGGTATTTTAAATAAGTGCTACATGTTCAGTTGTCAATACAAACATAAATCTGAGAACAAAATTTGAAATGTATTTTGACCCACTTTAGAAGTAACTTGGATGTTTGACCCAGTTGAGACAGTTGTAGAGGAGACCTTAACTTAAAATATGGGAATTGAATGGACCCGTGACGATAAGTAATGAATGAGTTATGACTCGTCGAAGTTAAGTGTAAGCTGTTGTCCATTAACAGCTTAGGCATACTTGCACATTTTTATTTGTATAAAATAATTAGTAATGAATTGGATTAAATTTCTTACATTTTCAATCTAGGACTAAATGTGATGAACCTAAGATTTCGGAACCAAGAGATTTATTAGAAATGAGTGATTTTATGGCTCGTACGTAGTGAGGAAAACCATAATTTTTACAACCAGGATCGTCATTAATTTATTCTTATAACGACACTTAAACTTGGGTTCACAATCGAGGCCTTGAAATATTAAAAGTAGTTACATTTACCTTATATTAAGAGAATTTAATGATATAAACGCACTTAAAATGAATTAGATACGCTGATTAATAGTTGGAATTATGACTTTATAAAACTGGTTATTCTTGACTTTTAACTTACATAATTTGTTAGCCAAAAATAATTAAGTAAACAAGTAGAAATCTCGGTCATTCATTTAGGAAGTCACGTACATCAATCTTAATATGTTGAATAGGATAAAAGGGTAAACAGGGGCTCGTTAAGTAATCGAATCTGGTATACGTACGAAAGCTTAAAGGCCCACAAAACCTGAGACCAACATCCAAAGTATCTAGGCGTACATATTGTCTAGGCAGTTAAATACCCTTCTCCACACAGAAGAAGGCTGCAAGGTCTTGTTGGGATTAAAAGACTTCAAGATGATTCTTTGAGTTACTACTGCTCAGGTATATTTATGTGCTGTCAAGTATAACTTATGTATTGGTTGGAGATAACTAATGAAATATGATATTAGTTAATTACTGGTAGTAGTAAAAGTTTTAATACTGCTGGTTATCTGTTAGTAATAAATAGTACTGTTAGTATAAACTTATTGCTGCTAGTAGAAGTTAAGACTCTTAAGATAATGAGCGACTGAAAATATACTAAGTAGTTACTACTGTAGTACAATAAGTAGTATGCTATTATGTATGAGTAAACTTCTAGTAGTTTAATGCGGATTTGCTCAGTTACAACTACTGGAAGGTTTATGCTGACAGAGATGAGATCAAAAGCTTATCAAAGAAGAGATAAATATTAATTAGATAACAAGAATACTTACGAAGATAAGTATTAGTTATTTGTAAAGAAGATATGTATAACTTAATTGTTTAAGAGATTATGTTTGTTTATAAAAAAGATCATGATATGTTAGGAAAGTATTGTAAGACTTATAGGACTCCTTGATGTATAAAAGGAGGTCCTTGGGCATATTTTTAGATACATACATTCATATACATCTTTGATATTCGTAGCTTCAAGGTTTTGTAAACCCTAACACTATTAAGAGTGTTCATTTTATATTGAGGCTGAAAGTTTGGTCATCTGTCTTGTTATTGATTTTGTTACTGTTTTATTAGAATTCTTCTTAGTATCAATGACTAGATTCCGCATAGTCTTTGATATTCATAATCAAAGTTTCTATCATAGTTGTCTTGATTTTATTCAATATAACTAAGCTTCTTACAAGCTAAGCAAAATCTATTCAAGTGGGATCAACAAAGGGTATCAGAGCTTGTTGAGAAACTTTAAATTAGAAGAAACAATCTACAACATTTCAGAAAACTATTATTGTGAAATATGGAGCAAGATCTTCAACTAATGGTTACTGCTGCAAAATTCCAGTACTCAATTCCAGGAGAATTTACGCTTTTGGAAAATCGTGATAGAAAGTTTCTAATGACAGATTATGCTCTTTGGGAAGTAATAGTAAATGGAGACTCACCTCCACCAAAGAGAACGGTTGACGCTGTTGAGCAAACATATCCTCCTACAACTGCATAGGAGAAGTTAGCAAAGAAGAATGAGTTAAAGGCAAGAGGTACACTATTGATGGCTCTTCCAAATGAACATCAACTAAAGTTTAATACCTACAAATGTGCCAAGACTCTGATGGAAACCATAGAGAAAAGGTTTGGAGGTAATATGGAGTCAAAGGAAACAACAAAGACAAAAGCTTTGGTGGCTCAAGATGGACTTGGATATGACTGGAGTGATCCGGCTAAAGAAGGACCTACAAACTTTGCACTTATGGCATATACATCTTCATGTTCTTCAAGTTCTTCGATTCTAAGGTATCTACTTGTTCTAAAGCATGCTTAAAATCTTATGAAACTCTCAAAGAACATTATGGATAATTGTACAAAAACGTTTTAATAAGTCTTCATTAATGTAGTGTTATAAATAGGTCTAGAATCTGTAGAGGCTAGACTAGATGTGTGTTATATAAAAAGAAGGATTTGTGCTTCTTTGAAGAAGACATAAAGATTTTAAAACTTGATATTAAGTTGAGAGATAAAGCACTAACAGAGCTTAGAAAGAAATTTGAAAAAGCTGAAAAGGAAAGTGATGATTTAAAACTAACCTTAGAAAAGTTTGGAAATTCATCTAAAAATCTAAGCAAACTGTTAGAGATTCAAGTAAGTGATAAGTTCAAGACTGGTGTGGGGTTTGATAGTCAAGTGGTTAATAGTCATGTGTTTGATAGTCAAGAAAATAAAAGGTACAAAACAAGTGAAGGGTATCATGTTGTTCCCCCTCCTTATATTGGGAACTTCATGACCCCTAAATATGATTTGGTACTTGCTGATGAGGGAGAATATGTTTTTAGTGAGTCAGTAACTAGTATACCTAATGATGCAACAAGTGAAGCTAAGACTAGTGTGTCAAAACCTAAGTCTGTTGGTGAACCACTTATTGAAGACTGGATATCTGACAGTGAGGATGACAATGAGACTGAGTTTAAGTCTAAACAGAGAAAACCTAGTTTTCCCAAAACAGAATTTGTTAAATCTAATGAGCATGTGAAAACACCTAGGGAGTCTGTTAAGAAGGTAGAGAACAAAAAATCAAGCTAAATACCCTAGGAAAAATAGTCAAAGCCCTAGAGGTAACTAAAGAAACTGGAATAACTTGATGACTCAAAAATTAGGAAGTAATTTTGAGTTTAAAAATAAAGCTTGTTATGAATGTGGCATTTTTAATCATTTGATCAAAGATTGTGATTTGTATGAAAAGAAAATGGTAGAGAAAACTGTATGGAAAAATGCTAGAAGGGCAAATCATCAAAATTCTCAAAGAATGACTCACCCTCATCCAAAAGGAAATTTTGTTCCAACAGCAGTCTTAATGAAATCTAGCATTAAAACACTTAATACTGCTGGGCAAAACTTTTCAAAAGTAGCAGTATCAGTTAATACTGCAGACCAATTAATACTGCCTACCCAAGACAAACAGTAAATAGTGCAAGGAAAGCATCAAATGTTTTAAATAAAGCACATACACATGTTAGAAGGCCCTTTAACAAGTCTACAACAAATAAGAACAATAATTTAAAAGAAAAAATTAATATTTTTAAGGGAAATGTTACTAATGCTGAGCTAAAAGCAATAGTAAGTAATAATAAGGGAAATGAGGCTAATGTTGTTAAGACATTAGCATGTTGGGTTTGGAGACCAAAGCAAAAGGTTTTAGACCATGTCTTCAGACATAATGGTACATCAATGAATTTTAAAAGATTTGACTATGTTGATGCACAAGGAAGATCCAAGTCTGTAACGGCTTGGGTCCCTAAGAGAGCCTGATTCTCTTACTTTTGTGTAGGGCAATCCACGGCTAGAATTGCAGGAAAAAGGAGTAATTGACAATGGATGCTCTAGGCATATGACTGGAAACAAGTCCTACCTCTCAGACTATAAAGAAATTAATGGTGGATTTGTTGCATTTAGAGGAGATCCTAAAGGAGGTAGAATCAGTGGTAAAGGTAAAATCAGTATAGGTAAATTGGATTTGAAGATGTGTTCTTTGTTAAGGAGCTTAAGTTTAACCTTTTTAGTGTCTCACAAATGTGTTACAAGAAAAACAGTGTTCTTTTTACAGACACTGAATGTGTTGTTTTGTCTCCTGACTTTAAGCTACTTGATGAAAATCATGTCTTGCTTAGAGTTCCTAGAAAAGATAACATGTACAATGTTGATTTAAAGAATATTGTTCCTTCAGGAGGTCTAACTTGTCTCTTTGCAAATGCCACATTAGATGAATCTAATCTCTGGCATAGAAGGCTTGGGCATATAAATTTCAAAACACTAAACAAACTAGTGAGGGGAAACCTTGTTAGAGGTTTACCTTTAAAGATTTTTGAAAATCATCACACATGTGTTGCTTGTCAGAAAAGAAAGCAACATAAAGCCTCTTGTAAGACCAAGACTGTAAGCTCAATCAACCATCCATTACAAATGTTGCATATGGATTTGTTTGGGCCAACATTTGTAAAAAGTCTAATAAAAAAATGTACTGCCTAGTTTTCTTTTTAGCCAATAAAGATGAAACTAGTGAAATCCTTAAAACATTCATAACTGGCATAGAAAATTTAATAGACCTTAAGGTGAAAGTAATTAGATGTGATAATGGGACTGAATTCAAGAATAAGGTTATGAATCAGTTCTGTGAAATGAAGGGTATTAAGAGGGAATTTAGTGTTGCTAGAACTCCACAACAAAATGGAGTACAGTAAGGAAAAATAAGACACTAATAGAGGCTGCTAGGACTATGCTAGCTGATTCAAAATTGCCAACAACTTTTTGGGCTGAAGCAGTTAATACTGCTTGTTATGTTCAACATAGGGTGTTAGTTATCAAGCCTCACAACAAGACCCCTTATGAACTTTTTCTAGGTAGAAAACCTGTCTTAAGCTTTATAAGACCATTTGGGTGTCCTGTTACTATTCTTAATACATTAGATCACCTAGGTAAGTTTGATGGAAAGGCTGATGAAGGGTTCTTTGTAGGATACTCTACCAATAGCAAAGCATACAAGGTATTCAATAGTAGAACTAGGATAGTAGAAGAGAACCTGCATGTTAAGTTTAGTAAAGAAACAACTAATATTGTAGGAAATAGACCTAATTGGTTTTTTGATATAGATGCTCTAACAATATTTATGAATTATAAGCTAGTTGTTGCAGGGAACCAAACTAATGGTAATGCATGTACCAAAGAAAACATTGATGCAAGTCTAGATAGGAAGAAAATAGTACCTGATCAAAAATATATACTGCTACCATTGTTGACATCTGATCCATCACTCTCTAAAAGTTAGATTCTGAACATCAAGAGAATGAAGATAGTGAGGTGCCAAATATAGAGGAACCAAGAGTTAATCAAGAGCAGGGATGCCAATGTCTTCACACTAACAAATTAATTTGTTAAGTCCAAACTATAGTGCGCTGACTAGAAAAAATGTTGTTGATGAGAATATAGTCTATGGATGTATTGATGATCCAAATATGCCTAATTTAGAAGAGATTGTCTATTCTAATAATGATGAAGAAGTTGGTACAGAGGCTGACATGAACAATTTGGCTACATATGTGCCTGTCAGTCCTATTCCAACTACAAGAGTTCACAAGGATCATCCACTTGAACAAATCATTAGAGATATACATTCAGCGCCTCAAACCAGAAGGATGCCAAAGAATGTAACTGAACATGGTATGTTTAGTTCAGTGCAATAGAGAATGAACCATAAAGATTTTCAAAATTATATGTTTGCTTGTTTTCTATCACAAGTAGAACCCAAAAAGGTGATCCAAGCTTTGATAGATCCAAGCTGGATAGAAGCAATGCAGGATGAGCTTCTATAGTTTAAATTACAAAAGGTTTAGACTTTGGTTGATTTACCATATGGCAAGAGGGCCATTGGTACTAAATGGGTGTACAGAAACAAGAAATATGATAGAGGTATTATGGTTAGAAACAAGGCAAGACTGGTGGCACAAGGTTACACCCAATAAGAAGGAATTGATTATGATGAGGTTTTTGCTCCTGTTTCTAGGATAGAAGTAATCAGGTTATTTTTGGCCTATGCATTATTTATGGGGTTTCTTGTATACCATATGGATGTAAAGAGTGCCTTTTTATATGGTACTATTGAAGAGGAGATGTATGTGTGCCAACCTCCTGGTTTTGAAGATCCACAGTTCCTTGACAAAGTTTAAAAGGTAGAAAAATCTTTATATGGTCTACATCAAGATCCTAGAGCCTGGTATGAGACTTTGTCTACCTACTTATTGGAAAATAGATTTAGAAGAGGCACTATAGATAAGACTTTGTTCATAAAGAAGGACAAAGGTGATATCCTATTAGTACAAGTGTATGTTGATGACATCATCTTTGGGTCTACAAAGAAGTCTTTATGTGTTGAGTTTGAGCAGATAACGCACAAGAGATTCCAGATGAGTTCTATGGGGGAGCTCACTTTCTTCTTAGAGTTACAAGTGAAGTAGAAAGATGATGGAATCTTCATCAGCCAAGACAAGTATGTGGCTGATATATTGAAGAAGTTTAATTTTGCCACTGTGAAGACAGTAAGCACTCCAATTGAGACTAATAAGGCATTGCTCAAGGATGAAGAAGCCGAGGATGTAGATGTTCACTTATACAGATCAATGATTGGATCATTGATGTACCTAACAGCTTCTAGATCTGATATAATGTTTGTTGTTTGTGCTTGTGCAAGGTTCCAAGTTACTCCTAAAGTCTCACATCTTCATGTTGTGAAAAGGATATTTAGATACTTGAAAGGTCAACCTAAATTAGGCCTTTGGTATCCTAGGGATTAACCCTTTGACTTGGAAGCTTTTTCAGATAGTGATTATGCTGGAGCTAGTCTTGACAGGAAATCCACAACAAGAGGTTGTCAATTTCTTGGCAAAAGGTTGATTTCATGGCAATGTAAAAAGCAAAATATTGTTGCCAACTCAACAACTGAAGCAGAATATGTTGCTGCTGTTAATTGCTGTAGACGGGTGTTATGGATTCAAAATCAAATGCTTGATTATGGTTTCAACTTTATGAACACCAAGATTTACATTGATAATGAAAGTACAATCTGTATTATGAAAAATCTAGTGTTTCACTCTAAAACCAAGCACATAGAGATTATGCACCATTTTATCATAGATTCTTATGAGAAGAAGTTTATTCAAGTAATCAAGATTCACACAGATCATAATGTTGCAGATCTTCTCACAAAGGCTTTTGATGTTAGCAGATTTAACTTTCTGATTGCTAGCATTGGATTACTTAATCTTTGAAGTATTGTTAGAGGGGAGGTTAATTAAGATTGGATAAAAGGGAATGTATCATTAAGCAGAAGTGGGTGAAGGGTCAGGAAATCCCACTGAACCCCAACACACATCCACAACCGCTTCACTGTCTAATCTTGAACCAGTCATTGTTCCATCATTATCTTAACCCAAAAGGACTCAAAAACCTAGGAAAGCCAAAAGGACCACTGAGATATCTCAGTCTAGTGGACCTATTCCCCTTATAACTTATGAGACTGTCATTAAGGAGTGGGAAGACATAATGGAAAGGGTTGCCACTACTGCTTCTATGCTTAGTAGTAGAGCAGGAGAGTGGTAACATAAATAGGACCCAATCTATGGAAACACTTAATGAGTCTTTTCCTCAGGGAACTGATTCAGGTAGTGGTCCCAGGTGCCAAGATACCATATTGGGAGGTGCAAAAGCTCAAATTAGGTTTGAGGCTGCATCTAAACAAGTCCTATGATCTACCTTTTTCAAGAGTTAACACACTTGGAAGTGGGGAGGACAGCATGAAACTAAAGGAATTGATGGAATTTTGTACCAAACTGTCTGTTAGGGCTCTTGATTTATGATATAAAAATAGATAGAGTGAATTGGTAAGAAAAAGAAATGAGAGATATAGTGAGCTGAAAAATAGAAAGAGAGTTAGAGAGCTTTTGAGAATCAAAATTGATGATGGAAATGCTTTTTGGAAAGAACAATTGTTACCCACATAAGATTCTATATATAAAACAAACGATCCGGAGGTCGGGGAGGATAAAAGAAATAAGTAGCCATATTATTAAGAGAGAAAAGTAGAGAGGGAAAGATGTGTGTGTTTTCTAGAGAGAGAAACATACCCACTTTATAAAATACAAATGATTATCCTCACCCTCCTATGGAAGTATAGGAGGGTATATATAGGCGTGTGACTTGATTACTATCCTAACTTGACATTATTAGTCCCTATAAGTCTAGCCTTACAATATCTAATATAATTCCGTATAAGTCGACATATTTTAAGGCTAACATAATGAATTCAAGAATTTGAATTTCTGAGGGAAGTTGGATGTAAGTGTTGTTGGGTTCAAGTGGAGGCATCTGCAATACAGTTCTGAGTAGTCCAGGTGTGAGAGTGAAAGTGTGATTGTCTAGTTCAAAAGTGAATTTATAGATGTTTTTGTTGTGATTGATGGTTGTCTAAAATTAGTGTAGGTAGATGATCGGTACGGTTGTAGTTAAGGAAACCAGATTGTATAGCTTGTGATGTCTTAGAAATTCAACAACAAATCTCAGCATGGTATCGGTAATATGTGAATTTGAAGCGACACGCTGGTTGTTCTTCTTGATGACAAGTCTGTTAGCACGTAGAACCAGCTGTTCTTCAGAAACAATTTTTGCTTGAGAATTTGTTCTTGACATGTTGAATTCTGAGAATAAGATTCAAACTTTGATTAGTTTCACATGAATACAAACTTAAAAACATTTATTTTCAATTTTTATTTTTATTCACTCTGTCTGTTTTGTATCGAAGGGGATTTCTTTTTGCCATACTCATGTCATTTTCTTTCTTATGTTCCTTTATTCTTGCTTTTGCTGACACAAGACGTATGATCTTTTCTTTTCATATACGATTTTAATCTCTCGTTCCGTTTTTAGTTATCTTTACTTAAAATTAAGTTCTTGGATACTATTTCTACGAAATAAAAGATGGAAGAATGAAAGAGAATTTGCATGCTTTAAAAGTGTTCATCTTGACCAATCTTTAGAGAAATAGCGTCATTTGTATGGAAGAAATTTTTTTTAGAAAATGATTGTTTCGCATGAGAATAAGTTTTCCTTTTAATAAAATAACCTTGAGCCCCGAAGATACACTAATTTGCTAAAGGGATACATTTTCAGCTTTTAGGTGATAACTAGCCCTAATAGCCATCTTGATTTATCAGTAACTCTTAGTCAAATTATTTCAAAGTAGACTCAAAAGAACTTTTATCTCGGAAATTCAGTTTGCAAAGGCATTGTGTTATTTTGAAAATCAATAGATAATGACGTGTAAAAATATGTAGCAAAAACTGTTTATAAAATCTGCACACATCATTACTATTATTTTTGGAAAATCATCTCGAATGAGATTAAATGTCTCGAGAAAACCACACGTAGTACAAGTACTAGTATAGTAATCCACTTCACTAGTGGGGTTAATCCGAAGATCGACCATGAGTATTATAAATAATACCCTAGTGCACTGTGGTGAAATTTACAAGAGATATATCCAAATATAACATATTTGTTGAGAAACATAATCACATATGATAGATAGAACAAGTATTCATTCTCATAGAAACATAATCGATTTCATATCAAAAGAACTTACTAAGCACGGGATTAAGAAAGTCAAACTTTGTCAACGGTCAAAGTCAATGGTCAACGGTCAACGACATAGTCAAAGTCAACGGTCAAAATCCATAGACATGGTCAAACTAAGTCAACGATCTAATCTTATAAGTTCAAGGTTTTGAGATTAAGTTTATGAGATATTTTAAAATCGTATAAAATTTACACAATTAATTATATCTGTTTCAATCTTAATTTAAATAATTCGTTCTTTTTTGTGGCTTTGAAAACGTAAATACTTTTTGAAAAAGTTATTAAGTTTTAAACACTTTTAAAATTTGTGAACTTTTTGAATTATTTAAAACCTTTTCATTTTGATATTTGAAATTTCAAATCTTTTAGTGTTTTATTGATAAAAGTTGTGAAAAATATATCATTTTGGTCAAACGCGAGATGAGTCAAACAAAAGTCAAACTTGGTCTCGGTCCAATGTGCCTTTAAACCAGATCAAAAAATATTAATCGGTGGGCTTGAACATCGGGCAAAAAAGATATTGGGCTTGAAACAGGCTAAAAGTCTTATTGGGCTTTAAATGGGCCAAGATAATTTTGGGCTTCAAATAATGGGCTTTTGGTGGGCTTGGAATCAGACCAATGGCTAATGAAGCACGAAGGTGTAAACGAACCAAGGTAACCGACCAAGAAGAGGCTCGATTGAACCTTGGTAACCGACCAACGTGGGTCGGCTAGCCTTGACCAACCGACCTAGGTGGTTCGGTTGGGCTTGGCTGACCGATCCATATATGGTCGGTTGGTGAGGTTTAATCGTTCCATGAGATTGACTCATTTGGCTCGGTTTAGGACTTCAAGTTTTCATCTTTATGGTCTTTAAGTCTTGAGTCTTCCAAATTCACCAAAGTCTTCACAAACATTTCATCAAACACTTTGTTTTCACCTTCAAAAATCTCTAGTCTTTATGTTTAAGGATTAAAGATTAAACCTTTTTGTTTCCAACTAGCAAGATTAATGATATTAATCTAACAAAACAACAAATTACATTCAAACAATCAAAACAAACACACCCATAGGGTGGTTTGATTGGGAAACACGCACCAAATGACACACTTTGATCAATTTTAACAATGATTCACTTAAATTCGAGTTAACACTTGTCTATTGACATCATTATCTACAAAACCCCTCAAGAAAAATTAAAATCTAAGCACTTTTAATTTTTATGAACCCTAAATCAAGAAACTTTGATTTTTCAAAATTAGTGAAAAGATGAACTAATTCTTGTTACAAGAGTGATTAGAAGATGATTATGAATGACTTTCGTGTTTTAGCTTTGATAAAAAAATGGTCTTGTTTGGTTTCTTGTTGGTGACCGATCCTCAAGAGAAAGAAATGAAGGGGAGATTTTTTTGGTGAAGTGCAAGTGTGTGTGTATATGGTTCGGTTGGGAGCAAATAAAAGGGAGGGGATTCGGTTTTTTGCAAAACTAGTCCTTAGAGTTTTTAAACTCATTTAAACTAAGCCTAAAGTTTAAGCATGACCCCTAACATCTTAATTATAAAACTAGTTAACATTTTAGGTCCTAAAGATATATAACTAATTAAAGTTACATTAAATAAAAAATCTTACTCTATGTGTACAAAACGATTTCTCATATTTAATAGACTATGATACATATAGTACAAAGAATAAGTGAAGAATTACTCTTCGTCTAACTCTGCAAGACATTTCAGCTCTTCCGGTGCGATGCTTTGCATACCAAGGCGTTTGATCAGGAATTCGAAAGCGTTTTCTCGCGAGTGCTTTAGTGAAGATATCCGGAAGCTGATAATCGGTCTTAATAAAGTACATCTCAACAACCTCATTTTCAACTTGCTCTTTGATAAAGTGGTAGCGAACAGCGATGTGTTTCGTCCTTGAGTGTTGTACAGTGTTGCAAGATAAGGCAGTGGCGCTCTTGGAGTCGAAGTATAAAGGAATCTTGTTAAAGTCAAATCTGTAGTCAGTTAACTAAGACCGCATCCATAGGATATGTGCACAGCAACCGGACAGGGAGATATATTTATCTTTAGTTGTAGATATCGTAGTACACTTATGTTTATTGGATGACCAGCTTACAAGCTTTTCTCCTAGAAATTGTGCACTACCCGATGTACTTTTCTTTGAATCTTGGCAACCTGCATGGTCAGCGCCTGCAAAAGCTGTTAGATTAAAACCGGTGTCCTTCGGATACCACAGACCCATATTAATGGTTCCTTTTAGGTACCGAAAGACCCGTTTTATCGCAGTTAAGTGCTTTTCGGTAGGCTTTGTCTGGTATCGGGCATACATGCAGACGGCAAACACTAGGTTAGGGTGACTAGCTGTGAGGTACATAATGGATCTGACCATTCCTCGATAACGAGTAGGGTCAACTGGAGTCCCGTTTAGATCCTCATCTAGTTTTGACTGTCCCACCTTGGGGATGTCAACAACATCACATTTATCAAAACCATACTTTTTGAGCTTTTCAAGAGCATATTTAGATTGATTAATGAAGATGCCTCTAGGACTTTGGAAAATTTAAAGTCCTAGAAAAAATTATATTTGTCCCATCATTGACATCTTAAAACGTTTGCTCAATATTTTTTCAAATTTATCACAAAAGATTGGATTAGTGGAAGCAAAAATTATGTCGTCAACATAAATTTGTACTAGTATGAGATCATTTCCTTCCTTTCGAGTAAACAACGTCGGATCGACTACACCTTTGACAAATTTCTGGCTGAGGAGGAATTTGGAGAGTAGGTCGTACCATGCGCGAGGAGCTTGTTTTAATCCATAAAGTGCTTTCTTCAATTGGAATACATGATTCGGATTTTCTTGATTAACAAACCTGATGAGGTGTCATTTTATACACTTTTTCGGGGCTGTTTAACCCCCTAAATCGTATGTTTATGCCCAAAATAGGTACTTAATCATTCTTTTTAAGGTATTTTGCATTTGGAAGGCATTTGGAAGAAATACATGTGACTTGGGCTTATTTAGAGAAGAAACAGACAAGACTACAGACCTACACCAACATTGCTCAAAAATTTCTCCTCAGAAACTGGAGACAGCGTCACAGATTATACGTGACGCCGTCACAACGATATCCAAAACGGCGTCACAAGATCTCAAGACGACGTCAAATTGTACGACCCAGCCTATTATCTGGAATATTCTTGTCACGACGGCGTCACGATTAAAACGCGACGCCGTCGCAACGATTTTCCTATATATATAAATCCAAAATTAGGGTTTTAGGTGTGTAACTTTAGAATAAAAAGAGGGTACGAACCCTAGTTCGTTTAGCAGCTATTAGGAACAATTTTAGTGCCTCAAACCCCTATTGTACTTCCTTTAATTCATGTTCTAATCAAGTAAGACTTATTTAATCATTCAATATGTCTTGTTGTGTGATTCTTATCTGTTCTTGCTTTATCTATAACATGCTTGGCTAAACCTTCTATTGTGTTTATTTATGATTGTATGAAACCTAGGATGTAGATCTTAGTGGTGTTGCTTCTTGTGATGAATATGCATGTTAGGTCTTAGAAAACCAGCTTTTGTCTGTATCGCTGTTGATATGTCTAGGAAAACATGATTGTGTAGAAAGGATACCATCGGGTAACAGTCTTCATACTACCTTGCCCTTTATATGGTTGATCCACTCTTAATATATTTCAAATGCATTTAATATACTCTTAGGGCCCTTGTAATAGTCTTCAAGCTACCTTATTTGTGTGTTGCCTTAACGGAATATTAAATAGATGACGGGTTCGTGTAATTTGTTCATGACTTAGGAAATAATTACATAGATCATCACAAGTGTGACAAAACAACAACACTAGGAGAAGCAATCTAGGGAGTAATACATGATTAAATAAACACAGTCTTTTATTATATTGTTATCACCAGTAGCGTAGTTTAATATTTAGTTTAATACTAAACCAACCAACCTCTCAAATATATAATTTACCTGCTTTCCTATAAACATAAAAATCCAAAAAGAATCCTCTCTCAACCCTTAGAATTCTGTTAGACCGTGATCAAGCCTTTCCAACCTATTCCCCTAGAGAATGATAACAACCTCTGAGTCTTGCCTATACTACTACAACGGTTAGGTACTCTGCCTAGGGAGTTGTAAAACTTCGTGTAGAAGTGTTACGACGACCGCATCAAGTTTTTGTGGCCGCTGCATGGGGAATAGTTAGGTATTGATCATAGTTTAACTTAGTTCTACTTGCTTGAATCCTTTCAAGTAAGATTTAATTTCTACATATTAGCTTTCTTGTAGTCTATCTGTTCTTTGTGTTATCTGTTTCGTAACTCATTCTCGTCAACCACCATGGAGACTACTCCAAACCTAGCCACGAGGGCTACAGGAATACCATTGAGCTCCCTGTAGGGAACAACGTATTACCTCTTCGATCCGACACCATCCGGTTGGTGCAAAACGGATGCTCATTCCACGGACTTCGGTCTAAGGATCCAAACCAACACCTCAAGGATTTCCTTAAACTTGTAGACTCACTTGACCTTGACGGTGAAAATAGGGAAAGAACGCGCTTGCGTTTATTTCAATTTTCCCTTCGCGATCAAGCTAGCAATTGGCTTGAACGTCTTCCAACATGATCTATCACCACATGGGAGGATCTTACTACCCGATTCCTTGCTCAATTCTTTCTACCGGGAAGGACCGCAAAACTTCGCAATGATATCCTGATGTTCCAACAACATCATGGAGAATCTCTGTCCGAAGCATGGACTCGTTTCAAGGACTTACTACAGAAAGTCCCTCATCATGGCATCGACATTTGGATCAAAGTCTAATTTTTTTATCACCATGTCAATCCCGTCACGAGATGAACCATTGACCAATCGGTCGGTGGTAAGCTTCGTGACCATAACGCCGAAGAATCCTGGGCATTATTAGAGGACCTCACCCTCTAGGACAACGAGAGTTGGAATGACCCAAGGGATTTTGCTAAGCCGGTCAAGGCAATCGCATTGCCTCAAGATGTCCCGAGTAAATCCGACCGCTGTCTAATCGAGCTCGAAACTCAAGACCAACGCTTGATGGAAGCTCATCTTACTCCGACACAACCTACCTAAGTAAACAAAATCACTACCTCATGTGAGATCTGCAGTGGTCCCCACGACACTCAGTATTCCATGGAATACCCCGAACAAGCCTTTGTTGAATACGCATCCTCGCGTACCGATGAAGCGGGAGGTAAGTGGTCTACCTTCAAGCCCGAGAAAAATAATCTTGGTAACACTTACAATCTATCATGGAGAAGTCATCCGAACCTTAGGTGGAGTCAACCTCAAAACTCTCAAAATAATTTTTCAAACCCACCAAACCGGTTCTAATCCAACGGTTCAAACCCAAATTGTTCTTTCAACAAAAATCCTCGAAGCTTTAACAATCAATCAAACCTTGAAGGATTAGTATCCAACTTCATGGCATCTTAAGACGTTAGACTATCCAAGTTTGAAGCCGATTTCAAACAACAGCAAAGCGAGATGACCAACAAAATCGACACAGTGTTGAAGGCCATCACTGATCAAATAGCGGGCACACTACCTAGCGATACGGTCAAGAACCCAAAACTGAGTACTACCCCAGTTTTGTCTGCTCATTCTTACCCAACTCAAGACCCGCAATGCTCAAACAATGTCCATGGCTCAATCAACGCCATCACGATCCGTCCCAAGCAGCCTAAAGGACCCCAAGTTAATACAACTGACGAAGGACTAGAAGGAGAAAGCAACCTAGCAAACATCAGCTCTAACCCACACCCTGATCCATTAGCTTCCATCACCACAGAATAGGTACAAAAACTAAATTCAATGCTTGAATCGCCCAGATTGGTTCCCCAATCCTCCAATAAGAAATTTGTTTGCTCTAAAGGGGATGATGGTGAAGTAATGTTCATCGAGATCATACGAGATGATGATGAACCTTAAAAGGAGGGTCCCAATGAAGGCGACGGGGCAACAACGGAAGAACCGGCGATGGAATACTTCGATACTTTCTCGACTAGAGATGAGCTAACCTACCATAGGTACCTAATGAGTGGCCCGATCCCTTCAATATTTCTAAGAAACCCCATCATCACGAAAGGATGCCCCTCCAACCTTAAGATACCATGCCACATTAGGCATGTGCATATCAAAAAAGCTTACATTGACCTTAACTCTCCTTTTAATATCATGACCTGAATGATGTATAATTAGATCATGAGGAGAAAACTCGACCCTAGGGAAAATGCAAATGGAGGAGTTAGCAGTTTCACAGGAAGGATTAAAGGAATGCATGTCTTCATAGGAAACTTCACCTATATCGTGGACTTCATGATTATCGAGGACATTAGCTCAATTATAGACCCTGGGATGTCACAAGTAGTGCTAGGGAAACCTTTTGTGGAAATATCTAACATGACTCATGACCCACAAGAAGGAGTAGTTAGGTTCACCAAAGAAAATGATGAAGTTGCCTATAAGATGCCCCATAAGATAGAACAATACAACTTATTGTCGAACCTTGAGAAAGAGCACACAAAATTAGTCTACCTTAGGAATGAGGAAGACAAGAGAAGAGGGGTAGAGTACGTAATGAGCAAGATATTGGGATTTTAAAAATAATGCCTAGAGCTTGGACCCGAATACCTAACTGGATTGGATAATGAAGGAGAAGTCACGTAAGGATGTATGACTTCGAGTCTAGCTACAAGACTTGTAAAATAAAGAAAAGCGCTTCTTGGAAGGCAACCTAATATTTACTTTTCCTGCAATTAAGAGTGTCATGTATTTTACTCTTTTCATTTTATTCTATCATGTTCGAACTCTATCTTGTAATCATGCTTTGTATTGTTTTTAACCTCGTCTTAACTTCAATCAAAGGTATTTTGCAACAATAAGTGTAGGGGAATCTATCTGGTTTTTGAACAAAGTTCAAGCATGTTAAATAATTTTTTTAGATTAATTCGCGTCAGTTTTGAGTCATATGAGTAAATTGTCAAATCTCAGGTTTTATGCAGCTATTTGTACAAGAATTAACTTATGTAATCAAGTGCAGAAATTTTTTCATCAAAAACAAAATTTTCATTTTCACAGAACGTGGAGACGGCGTCACGATTTACATGCGACGCCGTCACCACGACACCTGTGACGGGGTCACAAAAACCCTGACGGCGTCAAATACCCAGGTCCATAAAACTTAAAGGTTTTAATTATTTTTTATAATAAAACTTGCATAACATGTACTCTTCTATTATAAACCTGCAAAACCAACGAGTTTGACAATTCTCTCATCCTATCTTTATCACTTTATCGTGTCAAACCCTAATTTCGTAATTGTATATTATTATCGCACATTTTATGCTTGGTATAGTTGTCTTTGTCTTTGATTACAGGTTATATTTGATGAGAAGAAGCTTGGAAGTTCTTAGGAAGTTTCATTGGATGATTCTTGGATGACGATTTAACCAGTTATCACATGTTTCTTCTTCATTATTGAGCAAACCAGGGGAGTACTAGTTTCTTTTCCTTGTTTTCTTTTCCCTTTATTTGTTTTTACGGGTACCTTTATAAAACATTGGGGGACAATGTTCAACTTAAGTGTAGGGGGAAATAAGCCTTAGAAACTATTCTTTCATTTGTCATTTGCTTTGTCCTTGAAATGATGGGTAATATCTCGAAACATAGCATAAGAGGTAATTTTTACCCAAATTTAAATTTTTTTATGACACATACCGACAAAAACCGAGTATTAATAGCGTCTCTTGGATAGGAATTTATATGACTAGCACAATAACCCTCAGAATTTCACCCCAAAAATGTGAGGTTCGCCTTTATATATTTAGGAATTCGAGTATCTATTGTTGATGCGGTCGTCGTAAGACTTCTACACGAAGTTTTACAACTCCCTAGGCAGAGTACATAATCGTTGTAGTAGTAGTATAGGCAAGACTCGGGGGTTGTTATCGTTCTCTAGGGGAATAGGTTGGGAAGGCTTGATCATGGTCTAACAGAATTCTAAAGGTTGAGAGAAGATTCTTTTTGTGATTTTATGTTTTATGAAAGCCAGGATTTTAAAAATTATATATTGGATAAGTGGTTGTTTTAAGATATTAAATAAATATACACTAAAATAGTGGTGATAACTATAATAAAGATATGTGTTTATTTAATCATGTATTATCCCTAGATTGTTTCTTAGTGGTGTTGCTTTGTTCTTTTGTGATGATCTATGTAATTATTTAATATCGCATTTTTAAATAAATCTTCAACATGTTTTTTTTAAAAGAATGATTATTTAAGAAAATATCAATTGTAATGTATTGTGTATCGCAACATAGTCAAAATATAATTATAATATTCTTATAAACTTAATATATATTACACGCTAAACTATAAATTATTTAATACTTTTTACTTACTTAGTTTTTTATAACCTTAGCAATTTTTAAAACAAATTTAAGAATAAAAATTTTTCAAATGTGTATCACAATACGGAAAGTATGAAGAAATACACAAACGTGTATATTTAATATCGTTCGAGGAACGCACAAGTAAGGTAGTCTGCAGACTATTACAAGGCCCCTAAGAGTATATTAAATGCATTGAAATTATAAGAGAGGATAACATAACAGGGGCAAGGTTCGGTATGAAGGAAGTTACCCGATGGTTTTTTTTTTTTTTTTTTTTTTTTATCTTTCTACCTATCATGTTTTCTAGACATATCAAAGCGATACAGACAAAAGTAGTTTTCTTAAGGACCTAACATGATTTTCATCACAAGAAGTAACAACTAGATTACATTAGGTTTCATACAATCATAATTAACCCATAGAAGGTTAGCAAGTGATGTGGTCGACGGTAGATTCTACACGAAGTTTTAAACTCTCGAGAGTACTAATTTTTATAGGTAGTAGTATAGGACAAGATCGTTGGGGGGGGGTGGGGGTGGTTATCGTTCACTCTCAAGGAATAGGTTTTGGAGGGCTTGATCAAGGTCTCGACAGAATTATTCTAAGGGTTAAGGGAAGATTATTTTGTATTTTTATTTTTATGGAAAGCAAAGTAAATCATTAATTGGAAGAGTGTGGGTTGTTTTAAGCAATTAAACTAAATAATAATTTAAATTATGGTGATACATATAATAAAAGATTATGTTTATTTAATAATGTATTACTCTAGATTGCTTCTCCTAAGCTTAGTGTGATGCTTTGTCTACATTGTGATGATTATGTGTAATAATTTCCTAAGTCATGATACGAATTAACAAAAAACGCAGTCTACTTTGTAGTTTGTTAGGCAAAGCACAAGTAGGGTAGTTGAAGACTACTTACAAAGAGCCACCTAAAGATATACTTAAGGTGCATGCGAAAATTTATTAAAAGTGGATCACCTATTGGGTAGGCAAGTAGTATGAAGATTGTTACCCGTTGGTACCCTTGTACACATTCAAGTTTTCCTAGGACTATTTCAACAGCCGGCGATTCAGATAAAAATGGTTTTTTAAGACCTAACTTGCAACATCCTTTAAAGAAGCAAACGATAAGATTCTACATTCTAGGATTTATTACAATCTAAATTAACCAATAGGAGGTTAGCAAGCATGTGAAAGATAAAGCAAGGAACATAGATGATCAAACACACATAGACATATTGAATGATTATATACCCTTACTTGATTTAAAACATGAGTTGGCGGATGTAATAGGGGTTTTAGGCCCTAATTCGTCCCTAACAGTTGCCTAAACGAACTAGGTTCTGTACTCTCTTTTTTTTCTAAACGTTACACACTAAAATAAAACAAATTCGGTTTGTTTATGTAAGAAATTGCTGTTGCGGACTCCGCGGGTTTTAACATGACGCCGTCATGAAAGAAGAAATATTCTAGATTATGGCTGGGTCGTAGTGCTCTGACGCAGTACTGTGGTATATTGTGATCGTCGTATTGGTCTTCATTGTGACGGCGTCACATTGTCATCTATGATGCGTTCTCCAGCGATGAGAACATTATCTGAGGATGTTGGTGTAGGTCGTGTCTTTCGTTTCTTGTCAATGAGACCAAGTCATGTGTAAGTTTTCAATGCCTCACAAATACAACATACATAAAAAAGAACGATTCAAGTACTATTTCTGGCCTCCTGAACACTAACGGTTTTCCGATTTAGGGGGTTAAACGACTCCAAAAAGTGTATAAAATAACACCTAATCAAATACCCCTACACTTGGAATTTACTTGTCCTCAAGAAAATAGGCTTTTCTATCTAGACAATAACAATATGAGGGGTCATTTTACCTACTCTTTAGAAGTATTTTACAGCACAACCTTCTAGACCTCGTAATTAAAAGCACAAAAAGTATACACTAGCCTCACATATGTGTTTGGGATTCTCTCTTTTACTCGGGTGTATAATAAATTATAACATAAAGGGGGAAACGGAAAATCAACACTCATTACCTGTCATAGCATATAAATTACCATAAGCTTGGTAAAGGATCAAACATCCACAACTAGGTGCAAGCATTATTCATTACTATCTAAGAGGTCTTTTAAAGGGTTGTGGGGTGTAGGTGTAAGATAACATATAAGGGAACGGAAATGGATGGGATACATTTGGGTGGCATTGGGTAAATTTGGAGTAGAAAGGTTAGCTAATTATTTACATGAATGCACTTTGGTATGGCTGCTAAGCCAAGACTCAGACTAAGGTCTACAAACTCTACACAAATCTACATCAATCTCTTTCTTTTTCTTTTCTTATTTTTTTTAATAACATAATACATCACATGGGGTTTATAATACGTACCCCCACACTTGAGCTTTTACATGCTCAATATTTACAATCTATCTAATGACCCGAGTTGAGGTGGATCAAAATAACATGGAGATCATCTAACAAATATATAGGGGTATTGACTTAACTTTTCTTCCCTATTCTTTCACGAAACAAATACTACTATGAATCCCAATAGTCTCAAAACTGTATTTACAAGGATAAGGACTTAGCAACAGTGTACTCAAATAATTAACTTGGGTTAAACACAAAAATGTACTAAAAATAAGTACATACAAGGTAGGCTAAGGCGATTTAGGTGTAACGATTGGTTTAAAGGTGACAATGCTCTTCATTAATAATCTGGAATCCATCAGAAAATTACGAGAACCATGAAAAAAGATAGGCTCGGAGGGTTGTACTAGGGGTATCCTGTACTAATAATTAGTGCAAGGCAACGGTCTGGGATAGTTACATTATCGGTGTGACAATCATAACAATTACAGGTTTAAAATATGGGTTAATCCTAATGCCTCTTATCAAACAAATCCTAATACTTACTATGCGGTCTCGGGATGCATCACAATAACATGTTCTAGAATTTAATACACTACCGGTACACTCATATGAATTTTACTAACACCAGACATTCCAGAAAAGGTAACAAGGCAATTCATACATGGCCGTAACGAAAGAATAGTGCACGCCTGCAGATCAACCTTAACTCGAACCGGGTAAAGATAAAATCATCTTGGGTTACCAATGATGAGTACCCGAATTCCTAAAGATCTAAAGGCGAACCTCACATTTTTAGGGTGGAATCCTGAGGGTTCTTGTGCTAGTCATATAAATTCCTATCAATGAGACACTATTAATACTTTGTTTTCGTCGGTATGTGTCAAAAAAATTAAATTTGGGTAAAAATCACCTTTTATGCTATGTTTCGATATATTACCCCTCATTTTAAGGACAAAGCAAATGACAAATAAAAGAATAGTTTCTAAGGCTTATTTTCCCCTTACACTTAAGTTGAACATTGTCCCCAATGTTTTATAGAAGTACCTGTAAAAACGAATAAAGAGAAAAGAAAACAAGGAAAAGAAACTAGTACTCCCCTGGTTTGCTCAATAATGGAGAAGAAACATGCGATAACTGGTTAAATCGTCCTCCGAGAATCATCAAATGAAACTTTCTAAGAACTTCCAAGCTTCTTCTCATCAAATATAACCTGTAATCAAAGATGAAGACAACTATACCAAGCATAAAATGTGCGATAGACAAATATACAATATGAATTTTGGGTTCGACTCGATAAAGCAGTAAAGATAGGATGAGAGAATTGTTAAACTCATTAGGTTTTGTAGGTTTATAATAGAAGAATACATATTTTAAATGTTATGCAAGTTTTATTTTCAAAAATAATTCAAAAGCCGGATAAATTCCCCTACACTTATTATTTGCAATATACCTTTAATTGAAATTAAGACGAGGTTAAAGATAAACAAAGCATGATTACAAGATAGTTCAAACATAATAAAACAAATGGTAAAGAATTAAAACACACATGACACTCCTAATTTGTGGGAAAAGTAAATTGTGTTGCCTCCCAAAAAGCGCTTTTCTTTATTAACGAGTCTGGTAGCTAGACTCGAAGTCACACATCCTTACGTGACTTCTCCATCATCATCCAATCCAGTTACATATTCAGGGCCTAACTCTAAACATTCCTTATAGATCCCTAATATCTTACTTATTACATAGTCAACTCCTCTTCTCTTGTCCTCTTTGTTCCTAAGGTAAACCGATTTTGTGTGTTCCTTTTCTAGGTTTGACAACGAGTTGTATTGTTCTATCTTATAGGGCATTTTATAGGCAACTTCATCATTTTTGTTGGTGAACCTAACTACTCCTTCGGGTAGGTTGTGAGTCCTATTGGATATTTCAATGAAAGGTCTCCCTAGTACTACTTGCGATAACCTAGGGTCTATGATTAAACTAATATTCTCGACAATCATGAAGTCTACGACATAGGTGAAGTTTCCTACGAAGACATGCATCCCTTTAATCCTTCCTGTGAAATTACTAATTCCTCCGTTCGCATTTTCCCTAGGGTTGAGTTTTCTTCTCATGATCCAATTATACATCACTCGGTTCATGATATTAAGGAGAGGTCAAGGTCAATATAGGCCTTTTCCATATGCACATGCCCAATGTTTCATGGTATCTTGAGGTTCGATGGGCATCCTTCTATAATGATGGGGTTCCATAGAAATATTGAAGGGATTGGGCCACACATGAGGTATTTGTGATACGCGATGTAACACCCCCAAATCTGGGTCGTAGCGGAATGTTGAATATCCGAGGGCGTTACTTTCTGGATCAATAGCACAAGATATGAGAACGACCACTAAACGTGTCGTTTGAAAAAGATACATTGGATTAACAAAATACTTGTTTGTTACATAAGCCCATGGCTTCAAATTGTTCAACAATATAAATAAAGATTCTGGTTTATAACAATTGTCCCCAAAATGTAATAAGACCCCAAATCTTAAATGTTGACTCTTCAATTATTGACTTCCAATGTATCATCGCACCTCGTGCCTTATTGACCTGAAAAACATGCTTAAAATATCAACATAAAGTTGGTGAATTCATAGGTTTATGTAAATCAATAGTAGGACCGCAAGATTTCCAAGTGTATGATTAAGCAACAAATGCAAACATCATAAAAAGTAATTATGTTTTCCTAAGCTCATGACACTGAAGCTCGACATGTATGAATGCAATAAATTGCCAATAATGCCCATGAATGAGTGTTCTAACCTAAAACATCCCAAATCCGACATGTTATAACGTTCGTTCCCGGTGATAGCTAGTCACCCGAACGGGGATGTCAATCCCAAATAGATCTACTCATAACATTCGCGCTTACAATCCAGTAATTGACAGTTCATGATAAAAGGGCTCAGTGGGTTATCGCTACTTAGGCAAACACGAAATCATAGTATAAAATGTACACTTGCGTCCAATTTGTAAAACAAGCATGTTCTCACCCTAAAGATGTAAATCATTTAAATAATTGTAAAACATGGGGCTATGATCTCACCTTACTAAATAGTGTAACATTTCTCAATTTTAGGTCATTCTACGACATTTATTATTCGTCACTATTTATTTTGGTCCGACACACATTTACTTTTAATTTTACTTTTGAGCTAAATCGCGTAGACTAGAAATAAACATTTAATGTAAACGGTCATCAAATAAATTAAGGTTTACATCAACTGAGTAGTAAATAATTATTAAGAAGATGATTATGTACTTTGCGTATTTTAATTTTTTTGGTCACGTAAAAGGGTTACGTTTCGTAATAAAATACATTTGGACACACCCTGGAAATACCTAGGCTTACCTAGACTCAAACCAATACCCACCTTTAAAACCTTAACACAAAAATTGATTTAAATTTTGTGTATGTGACCCAATAGGGGCCGGT